>CABFWB010004380.1:32705-60334 GCA_902151455.1 Timema bartmani
TGCTATGAGTAATTTTTCTGCCTTAAGTGCAAAAGTCATTTTTGATGAATTAGAAAAATATGTCTATAGACAGGAAAGTGTCTGAACGGCACTCTTTGGTGCTTGAAACCGACTGTTGTGAAGTCAAATTTAGCATATGACTATAACAATGAACAAAAACAGCACACCGATATAATTCCTGAAACTTTACATCTAAAAGATTAATGTGGCCAGCCATACAGCTGCTCCGTCATACGTTTGGGCAGTAAGTTTTTCGATGCTGTTTGAATCTTTCAAAACAATTTTAACTTGCTCTAGCAGCCCCGAGGCAGATCGGTCAGCACTGACGTCAGTGAAGTGAAAGAATCTTTCTTGAACATCCCCATTATTATCAATTAAACGCACAACAGTAGACAGCTGCAATTTATTAATAATATTAAAAGTTTCATCTAAAATAATCGCTATAAAATCTGCATAGTTGATTTATTTTTTAATTTTCTCTGCAACCAAAGACCCGATAACTGCTATTAAATCCTTTTGAATGGCAGAAGAAGTGCCCCAAAAAATTGTTTATTTCTTCAAGTGACTATCTAAAGAGGATCATACTGATGAATTAATTCTAGAAGCTCTATATAATTGCCCCTATTAAGAGAAGTGTTTGATTCATCGTGACCATGAATTGGTAGTTCTTGCTTAGCTAAAAAGCACACAGTATCTGTCAAACGCTTAAGAACGTCACGATTTTTTTTTCACTTTTTCGTTGTGCATTAAATCACTAACTCTTTGCTGTTCATTTAGTTGATGATCAACTCAAACTCTACCAAAGTATTTAATTGAAGAGAACACTTTATATGATTCACTGACTTCTCATATCTGCTACAACCAGCATGTAGTGTGTTTAAATGACTAAACCCACCTTTTGACCACATTCCACTATCAATGGAGAATAATAAACATAACCAGCAAAACGTTTTCGCAATTTCCAAGAACCTGTTAACCAATGTGTGTTTTCATAATGGGATACCTTAAAACGTCTAGTGTATTAATTATTTTTGTCTTTGTGTTTAGACGTAAGGTTTGAAATAGATATTGGATAAGCATGGCCTTCATGTTCGTACTATGTCACTTTTTCTGAAATATTTCTTATAGAGAACGGCTTCTTTAATAAATCCTCAATGGGAAAAAATTGGTTTTCTCTTGTGTCTTCCATCACATTACAAGATATAACATACACTCTCACAACATGATATAACTTGTAAAATGTAAATATTATCTTCTGGATATTTTTTGATAACACACATCACGAAACATGTCTCCTTCACTTTCCATGATGCAGTATAAACAAAATCGTCACAAGTTCACAACTATAAAAATATCACACACAAACAATCTTTGGTTTGACATTAAATAGCACACACTGATAAATAACTTCCTACTAAAACAAAGGAATTGTAATACACACTATATTCACAAATTAACTTAATTGCAGCGTGCCCAGACTGAATATATTGTTGGCTGGGCGATATTTCACTGACGGTGATTTTTTCACCGTTACTGCTTGGTCACCGTCACTCCCAGTGACTGGATCTCAAAAGTATCAGTGATTGAGATATCGGTGATCGGTGTTTAGCAATACTCTCACCAGACGGTGACAGCTGAGCATTACAGTATGAAAGCTACGACCGTGATTGACAAAATATCAGTTGGCGTCTGGCGATGCGGGCAGTAACGGTCTATATCCTTAATTCTCATGTTTCAATAAATATTCTTTGAAAAGGACCCTCCACTTAATTGCTTTGTGGCAGCAGACTCTATCTCCTTAAACTTTTCAATACAATAACATGTTGGATGTTTCTCAAAGTTACTTTTCTAACCCAAACATAATAATTATATACAATACAGCGGGTATCGTTGAGATTAATAAACATAATAATTTACATTTTATAGAGAAACATTGTATAGTAATATCCCTCAAAGTTAGTCTTTGTTCTTAGTCCGTTGATTTCCACCGTGATTTTTTTTTCAGTTTAACAAAAATAAATATGTTATTTATTAATCTCCACAGACTGGAAAGTTGGCAACCCTGTGTTGCTATCTAAGGTCCAACACATTTCTTTGCTATAGTATAGAGTGGTGACGGCCAAAATATCGATACAGCAACAAACTGCGACTGTGAAAAAATATCAGTCGACAAAACACTGTGACTACCAGTCACCGTGAATAATCACTGGTATAAATCACCGATATTTTACAATCACGGTCACGGTAATCACCGATATCAAAATTTAATTTTCCATACCCTTTCAGTATTGTTTATTCGTTCCAGCCCTGGGTTCCAGGACCACAACTCGTATTGGGTAGGAGCGTCAGATAGGATGTACGAAGGGGATTTCCGCTGGACAGATGGCCTGATTTTCACATATTCAAGTGAGTAACAATTCACTTTAATCAACATTATTTCACAAAATAAAATATGTAGATAGTTGGATCAGTTTATATTTGAGCCTTATTAAATACAATAAAATATTGTTTACTCTATAATCGACAAGAAATATTGAAATAATTCAGCCAAGGCCGTAACTAGAGGGGGATTTTGTAGTTAATACTCCCCTCCCCCGAAAGTTGACAAAATCTGCCTTATATACGGTTTCAATGAAACAAGAAAATACGATTTAACTTGTTGCCACAATTTTAATGCCTAAGTATATTTTTAAGAACCTATTGTGATTGTGTTCGTCATTCAGGAAACAGAGCTGGGCAGTCATGTTGACAGACAATCTAATGAGTTAGTAGAACTGTGGAAATGGGTAAGAGCAAAACCTTTCAACTGCTAACAATTCGAACGGTAGATCCGAGAACACTTCGCAAATAAGTCTGCAAAGAAAGAATAATTAAAGGAAGAGTATAATAGAGTGGAGTGAAGGGGGGTGGGGTTCCAGCTATGAGCCCCAAACTGATTGCAGTTACCCGGATACTACGTTTGGTTTACTACATTAACACTACGAATTCAAGTGAATGAACAAATCATATAATATTTTGTATTTAGTAGGAAGAGCCTTTTAAAAGTTACAAAGATATTTTTTATGATCCAAATTGATTATATTTTATCCAATTTTAGCATTATTTTATAGATATTAATAATAAAAGATATCAAATGTGACCGCTGCAGATCCCATGAATTGACGTATGAAAATTGTTTTGAGTAATTGTAAAAAAAAAAATTTCCTTTCCAGTGGTGGCTCATGTATATGAGCATATGTGTACGTGAACACCCAATATTTTGATTACAATTATATATTAATTTAGTTTAAATTAATGAAATGGTCTATCTAAATTTATGTGATAGTTTATTACCCTAAACAATCACGTTTTTATATTGTGATTAGCACTTTTCTGCTGTAATGTTGGCAACAATGTCGTGTGCAAGCGCAGTAGATACGGTCTTGTATGAAGTTTGGCAACACGGTGTGAGCGCTAGAACTATTTGTTACAGTCGAAGCGCTAATACCCATGCTCACGACAGAATTACATAGCTCTTATGGAGATGTATGTAATCTGGAAAATGTGCGCTCCGTTGCTGTGAACATTTTTTGTGTTTCGACTCTCTCCCTATTATCATATTTCTCTAGAGTCGAGCCATTCGAGCTGATGCAATCAAACTGAGACTTTTGTGACAATCAAGAGTTCAATCACAATTCAGTAGAGAAGATAACCAAGCAAGTTGGACAATTCATTTTAAGTAACTATTTTTCTTTTGATATGTAATTCGGAAATGAAGTTTGAAAATATATATATATATATAAAGATACTTTGTTTAAACTTTGTTTCGCAATATATAGAAAATAATTATTTATATTATAAAATATATATTAACTTATTGAAAGTGTAAATAGACAAAACATCGGAGTTTTTTTGTTTGTGAGATTTCTTTAAAGATGAATACCCGTACGCTGCAATATATTCTAAATAGTGATAAACTAATTTATTAGGATAGTATAATAAATAAAAGCATAGGACTTGATAAATCAAATTCAATGGACAAATTTTGCAAAACAAAAGTTGTAATTACAAATGCAAATTCCAAGTAAACTTTTACTAAAAATATTCTTGACTCTGGGTGTAACTCAATCAATGCTTTATATTGTTTATCTTGTTTTATATTTTGTAAAGAGCTTAATACACTAATAAAGCATGACCAGTCAGACCACCTACTTATCGTTTGACCTGATAATAGCGAGCTTACCTTGCCTGGTTCACCATGGTGTAACTTTGTGGTAAGTAGATACAAACTGTTACTTTTATACATATGTAGGCCTACATAAATATCTTATATATATATATATAGATACATATATAATGTATGTAAGCCTCTTTATACGTATGCATGTGCTATGTTGATTTAATCAAATTTATATGGGCCTTCATATATATATTTGCCAAATATTCATTTGGATTTTGTGAACACCCTAGTTCTTATATCACCAGCTGCCACTGTTACTATTTTGCTAAAGACAGTGTCGTCTAGACCTAGAACGTGGGTTGATAAGACCCTGAAGCACAATTTCAACCACCAACATTGATTGAAAGTCACTCAAATTCGGTATTACTGCAAAGAAATGTCTTTTTGATTAATTAATTATAAAGTGAATTGAAAAATTATCTAAAGTTTTCAATAATATTTTCTTATGGATTAATATATAATTTTTGTTTATAATATTAATTAAACAGACTAATGATGTAAATACATTAATAATAGTTATATTTGCGCTGTTGTGGTAACATGAATATCCAGTTTTAAAATAACGAGCTTCCAATGAAAATCAGAATGCATCCTGGGCAAAAACAGCCCCAACCTATACTTCTCATCATTCTCCCGGTGATTGGTTACCAATGTCAATACCTCTGTGCTTCATTGGTCAAATTGGAAATGCCAATATTTGAATACAACATTAAACTATGAAGGTGGGGGTCACACCAACTTTTCTTCAAACACACAACTTTATTAGAGGAAGACAAAATCATCTCCTAAATTATACATCCTGGGTCAGTGGTGGTGGAACCTTATTTGCGTAAGGCATAACTAACCAAAAAGCTAACTGAGGAGTTTGTTTTTTCCCCCTAGGCCACAGACAAGGAAACAACAGATATGCAAACGCTAGGTTAAACAAGTGGCGCTCCTTTTTGAAGAGGGGTGGTCCCCAGTGACCACAGGACAATCAATTGAGCATTTCTTAAACGACTCACTTCAAACTCAAATTTACTAGAGGACAGATACAAAATATGAGCTCCTCGAGTCAACCAGTCGGCTATCACCGAGCAAGCTTCAAGGCCCCCCCCCCACGGCCCCTCTATATTTTGTATTTTGTATTTATAGGATAGGAGGGAGGTGTAGACGTTAAAACACAAAAATAACAATTTTAAATTATTTATTTATAAACATAATTTACACAGATAACATTTTTAGAATTTTTTTACCAATTATAGCTCACACCACGAAAAGTATACTTAGAATATTTATTTACAAAAAGAACATTTTTAGAATATTTACTTACAAGTGTATCTTACACCTTGAAATACATACACGTTTTGGTGCAGAGGAAAAATAATCACTTTTTTCATATCATAGTGGGAATAGTGGCATTGGTACTAAATAACTCGGAAAAATATATAAGAAATGTTACAGAGTCCAATTTAAAAAATATTCAAGTATATCTATATAAATATATGTATGTAGGCTATGTACAAATAGTTTCAATTTAAAATTTGTACAAGAAAAAAATATTTACAAACAAATAATTTACTTTGACCAGAAATAATCAGGTAGGTGAAGGTTTGTACTGGTGGAAAAAATATATAAAAAAGTATCCTGGGTGTATCAAATAAAGCAATAAAAAAATATGCGTGTTTTAATGAAGGAAAAATTTATGAAAAAAAATCACAAATCTTTGAAAATTGTATGTCAGTGGAACTGTCTCGAATGAAAGAAAAAAATACGATCCTTCAGGCCGACTAAATGATCACCTTTTAGTCATGGCGAGCACGTTTACAAGGACTCTGATACCCAAACGGCACCGTATTAAAATAATCAGTTATCCGTCGTAGGGTGTACACGAGCCGGTTTAATTTAGTTTGCGGAACGGTACATACAGTCGCAAGACCTTTTCTTACAATTTTGTGTGGTATCTGTATATACCTTTCCACAGCCTGTTCAGTGACCATCTCTTTCAAAACGTTAGAATTAATGTATTTCTAGTTGCCGTAGTTTATGGTGCTCCCGCGAACATTGCACGCCGTTTTTGTTTTGGCAGGATCACTATAAACACTAATTCGGTATGCGTAATTCTTGAGGCACCAGATACAAAGGCGCTAATATAGCTTCTCGGACCGTAATCCTGAATTTCGTCAGTGAGGTCACCCAAGAAGTCTCCGGTCGGTGGACTCCAATCGCCGGGGCGTTCCGTGAATAGAACGCTATCTGTATCATGATACTAAATGTGGTCCACAAATTTCTAAAGGATGCTGTATAAGTGCAACCTAGCCATAGCTGTCGTGTAGCATGGCACAGTGATACTCGTGTTAGAGTTATGGCGCAACGTGTCACGCTCATCCTTGTATTTGAGGAACATAACCTCATCATTGATGTCAATGACGCTGTCCACGGTGATGTGCGGATCAGTCAGGTACTTGTTGAGGCCCTGATAATCGTTGACAACGGCTAAGTGGGGTAAATCGGGTCTTTTCCTAAACTTTCCCCATTGTGAATAATTCAAAAAGAGTTTAGCCAGTGTGCGGAGACCAGGGTTTTTACAAACAGAATCAAAATCGAGTTTTACCCCTTCTCTCTCCTCATAATTTTGAATATAAGCTAACATTTCATCTTGTGCGGTACAACACTCTAGACATCCACTGGCTTCTTGTTTAATTTTCAAAAAAGTATCAATGTAGCTGAGAAACAATCCTCCAAAACGTGTCTGTTGATCGTAAACACATACACTGTACTCTCACACTTTGTGTAAGGCTTCAACAGTGTAGCCTTTCACAACAGTTTTCCGGATCTCGTCAATCATCCAGACGCCTGTCAACCAACAATCTTTCTTGTCTTGACCTGCACCTTGGTTTTTATCTTCTCCACATTTCCCGCACAAGATAAACACTAACTTGTCATGCACCCGTGTAGGCAATACATGAATAAATCCCGTGGAGGCGTCACGGTAGCTTTGGCTATGACTTCTACTTGATCTATAGATGGAAAATTTGGTTCCAAGTGAATTTTGGGGCGGCCGATGGGGTATTTTTTTGTACTTGCAAACCAAAGGATACAATGAACACACATACAATTACTTGCTCTTCTCTCCACAAGCAAGGTCTGCTTCGTGGAAGAGCTTGATACAATTTGTATGCCACCAAAGTATGCGTCCCTGGGACTGAGGGGCACCTTTCTATACGCCTTGTGCTGGTGTACAAATATTTGCAAGTCCTTGTCTGTGCGTTTCATCGCGTTAAACATACCCTCCCACATTTCTACGACCGTGTAGCCGTGTCCTTAAATTTTTCCACGCAGGCCATTGTCACTTCGTAGCGCGTCTCCATGGTCTCGTGGTGGCTGTTTTTGATAGAGGTGTTCCTATTGAGATAACAGAGAGGGCACCCGTGCCAATAACATCCCCAGAACTGGAAAACGGTGGTGGTATCTCCAGCTTTAACAATGCCGTCTACACGTCGCCTTAATACATATTCCTCAAGGCTGTTACCCGCATGAAGGATAGAGACACTGCGTTGATGGGCCTCCTAGCAGATCCATTGTACAGTGACGTGCGACAGTTGGTATTCACACCGATAGCCACCGTTAGGGAAGATACTGATGGTATCTTCCTTGAGGTAACTCCGGAGAAAAACCAACATGACCGATCCTGCGATTGTACACGCCTGCCTGAAATGATCCATCTTGGCTTTTTATACAAACCTGTTTCTAAGCTTTAATCAGGCCTTCCATATGATTTTTACATCTTTCACGCAATACATTTCCAACTCAGGTTAAAATCAAAGACAAAATTTATTTTACCAGTGCGTCATACCACTTTTCAAAGTGCTCCTTTCCCTCATTTGACACCTCACCGATGCCATAGTCCTCCTTGGGTGGCAAGAAACCCCTACACCCCACGTTCTCTTTTTTTATTGAAAAAATGATAGGTATGTCCCTTGGCCAAGGACTCGTCCAAGTCGAATGTTTTGGGCATCTTGGACAACACCATCGGGAGAAAGTTCAGATAGTCAATAAAGTGAAGCGGGCTGTAGTGCATGGACATGATTTTCCCAACATTCATTATGAGCTCTGGAGTCCATTATTTACCTCCACCATGTATTTTAAAATAAAATTTCCATCATAGCCCTTGGAATTTTGGGTTAAGAGGGTGATGTCCTTAAATTTGATTGTTTAAATTTACTCGAAATTCCGAAAAATAGGGTAATTTTGGCATCACCCTCAAATATGCGAGTCATATTGCGCCCGCATTCGGTGAAACTATAGTCATTTCCATAAATATGAAGGCAGGCTTTGCAACACATCTCCACGACACATAGATCAGGTTCGTGCAAGTATGTGCAGGCCGCACCTTGAAGAAGCGTTTATTGTCTACATTCAAAATCGTAGAACACGAACAAGAAATTGCTCTCTTCCAGTGACAGCTTGGACTGAGCCTGCTTTTGTAGAAAAAATAACCAAAAGGACACTGGGTCTCGCATACTCTACAAAAAATCTCATAACTTCTGTGTGAAAATGCTGCTCTTTTCAAACTGAAAAATTGCCTACAGAACTCACAAACCTTTTTTACATCACAGATTGACATGTAACCTCTGCAAAACCAGGACGTTTATGGTTATAAAAAAAGTTTAGTTTGTGAATCAATGGCCACAGTATTTACAGACCACAGATTGACCTCCACTGCAAACCGCTTTAGCGTAGCACTCTTTGCACATGGATTGACATCTGTGCACATTCTTACTACTGAACGGCACACGACACTCATGGCAATTGTACCCGTACTTAAATGCGCCTGTCAATGATATAGTGACATCAAAATAGTTTTGCTTATCGTCGTGAAAATACAAATCCAGATAACCATTAAAGGAATGTTTGGGAAGGGTAGGACCTGTCTCCCCCGACGTTCTCTGAACATTGTGATTTTGAATTCGGAGAAGTAGGTTTGAAATTGTTTCAGATGAGTGATTTCACCAACTTTCAAAAGATTCACAAGGGCATCATGGCATAGTTCTTCTGATTTGAATTTTTTAATAAGACGACCAATTTTGATTTGCTTAAAGGTGTTCACATCCATGCATCCTGGGTCTTTTTACTATCACATATCGCTTTTGCGATAATCAGCCCACGGGCAAGGCAAAGTGTTTCACCATTTTGAATCCTTTGTTATTTATATGTGCTAACGGAAGAGAGTTTATTACATTTCTGACTACCCCTCCCACGTGGCTCTTTAAAGTGGTTTAACTTGACATACAAGGGGATGAAGTGAGGAACTTTCTTGATATTGCCATGTGTTTTAGCCTATTCTAAACCATATAACCAAGCTCTAACTAATTAGGAATCTTGACTACGTGAAATACGAAAAGACATTGTCAGTACCTACACAGAAATATTTATATTTAGCAGGAAATGGAACAACCAATTATACAAGTAACGTTGTCTAAGAGTAACCCATTAACTAGAGAAAAATCTGTAAATAATTATGAACGTAATTTACCCGTACCACTTGATGTACAGGACAAGTCGTATGTAAATGTTATAATATTTCAGGAACTTGTAAAACCACACAATGGGAAGACCAAACTTTTTTCATTAAATAAATTTCCTGAGCCAAAGGTGGCTATGATCTTTTTACAAGAATAATATATTATTAGAAATTCTTTTTCAGTTTGGCTGAACTTAGTCTCACAATCAGTTAATTAACGAGAAGAAAATGCCACCCGCTTGCCTTCTTGAAATAGGAAGAAGCCCAGTCCCTTTAGACTCTCATCTATTTGTATCACTATTGATTTTGTTTCATCTATATTTGAAAGCAATGGTGGTGCAATGATTAACTTTTTGATTATATTTAAAGGCTCAGACCATCTTCTTGACTATAAATTATCATTTTATTTCTGTAAAAATTCCATTATGTGTGCTGAAATATCTTTGAAATTGATAAGTATCTCCTTAAATAATTTATTCTGCCCAATATTATTTATTTTCTTTTTATAACCTGAATTTTTCTATCATCCGGACTAATACCACATTTATCAAATTTATGACAAAGATATATTTTTTTACTTGTTGCACCATGTATTGAATTTCCGTAGGGTTAATCTTAACATTTAAGTTGCGGGAACGCTCAACGACTTTTTTGAATACATTATCATACTTTTGTACTATTCCGGCAGCCAAACGGCATATTTTAGTGTAACCCAAAAATTTGGTATAAGGTAGGCCTATTTTTATTTCTAAATATGATAAAGGACATGCTCAGCTTCAATAAAGTGGATGATGCCATTCTGTCACCATTGAGCAACTCCAGGTATTCAATATGGCGGCGAAAATATCCGTATAGAATTAAATAATTTTTAAAACATACGTATCATGCAAGTTTGGAGTCAAATAATGTTTTTGGGGGTTCTGATTTCGTAAATATCATTAAAATTATTTTCAAACCCAACGGAAACATCCAATATGGAAGCCGAGATGGCTGGCTATAATTTAATACATTTTAAAATAGTCTATACATGCAGGTTTAGTATCAAACAATATATTTTTTGGGATTTTGAATTTGAAAATTACATATTTAATGTCAGACCAAAGCGGAAACATTTATTCAAGATAGCCACACAGATTTTTTAGAATGGTTGAACACTTTTGAACACGTAGGGGAGACACATGCACTCATAGGAAATTAATGTAAAAACAAAATATATCTAGTTTTATAAACTTTTAACAGAGTCTATCATTTAATAATAAAATATTATGATTATAACTCTAAAAGTAGCAAACCATTTGTAATAGTAAAAATTCAACTATTCAAACTTCTGTGTAAACAAAACCTTTCATAAAGTCTTTCCTTTAGTATAAATACAAATCATAAATTTAGGTAGCTATATTGATATTCAACCAATTATTATAATAGTAAAAATCAACCATTCAACCTTCTTGAAAAAATGTCTTTTAAAAACATCATCTTGAAAAAAACATTCAGTTCTCTTCATCAGCAAAATCAAATTCAGAATTCTCTTAAGTAATCAAGCTATCAACCAAATCTTCATGATTTGATCTTTCCACCTCCATAACATGTGCCAAGTCACTGTAACACACACCACTGTTGCGTAAGCAAAACAACGTACAAGGTATACCAGTATTCCTGTAGCCACACCGATTTGTGTTGCATGGCAGAAACTTTAACAAGAACACTTAAACAATTTGAGAATTTCGGGTGGTGCCAATTTAATATTATCTAGTAAGACTGTGGGTAGAAGAAATTTTGAGTCCTCGTCCTTGTAGAAGCCACAAAGCAGTGGATCCAAATCTGGGGGGTCAAGTTTCATTGTTGTTTTTCAAATGCTTGTTTTTAGGTGAGCTCGCTTAACGTTCTACTCAAAAGTAGCATTTGTTGGTTGGAATAAGCATAATTCAGGTAGTTGCGATCTTCCACTGTAAACACCCCCTTAATTCAACGATGAATTAAGGCTGATGCACAACAACAACAACAAAAAACTTTAAAAAAAAAAATTCAAAAGATAAAAAAAGACAATAACTGCAGAGGAGCCGATAGGACTAACACAAAACAAATGGACAGTACACAGGTCCATTTGAGTTCTGCCTCCACGAACCCGCTCTACAAATATTTCATATAATAATTATTAGAACAATTTCCCATCAATAGGTAAAAAAAGGGTAAGTATGTAACATAAAAAAGGAAAACAGTATTAGGCATTTTATTTATATAAATTTTAGGTATTTTAAATATGGCACAAAAAAAGGAATATATATATATATATACATGTATATGAACGTTTTAGTATAAACTAACAATAATTTAAATTTTAAATAATCATCTCAAAAAATCAATTGGTCAAGTCATATAACGACAAATGTAAAACTTTAAAAAGTATTAATACCTTTACCAAAAAAAAACTAACTCTAACAGCGGACTGAAGGTCCTAAGCCAATGACAGCCAAATGGGCGATTTTACAACGCTAGCTTTAATCTAGCCGCAATTTTAACCTTTTCTTATCCATCAACTTACAGAAACAACTACGTAATGAAATGCACAAAAAAAAATATTTACAATTACAAATTATAGTTTCCTAGCTGGACAGACTATAAGTTCAAATTTCCAATACAAAATTGGCTCTTCCATAATATGCACAAATATTTACCAAAACCCAGAAATGCAAGAAAAAACATTAATTATAACAAAAACATTCCAAGTGGGTTTTAGTTTCTCAAGCCGAACAGGCTATAAATGTAACCATTAAGAAGATGAATTTTCCATTATATTACAAAATATTACTAGACACAACCCAGAAGGGGCCTTCGTGTCTACAAGACAATAACAACGGTTCTATGTTCTATTTTAAATGAATGTACTCGTTCATTAAATCTTTAAAAATTAAAAGTTAGCCAAAAAAGAATTTTGGGATACATTTGCCGAAAGGGAATTTTATACCTTTTTGTTCATCCTGAACACCAATATGTGTTTCTGGAGGAAGTCCAGACAAGAGTGAAGCTCCATGTATTCTACATCAATATATATGTTAGTATTCTAGCTCAGAGAGGGGGAGGAGGGGTACACCAGTACAAAGGAGAATCACAACACATGACAAAGAGGGATGGAACAGCTAGAAGGTTGAAGAACAGTTGAGAAGAGTTGAGAAGCATAGAGAAAGATCCAGACCAAAAGTTTCCATAGCACACTGACGTCTCGGGCACCATACGTCACACCATTTTCCCGTCATGCCTTGCGACGACTCACACTACGAACTTCATTCAGGTAGTCTAGGCACAAAGTTTATAGTGGAACGTAGTGAGGGAGGCCGGCTCGGGAGGCGCAATAACACAATACAAAATAATGGGGCAAATGGTGAGTCCACTCTTGTTTATTTCACCAGTGTCTAGTCGTTGATTTAATTACTTCTTGGAGCGGTTATATCAATAAACGCTACACCACTTCCAATTTTTATGCCCATATTTTGACACTGGCCTCTGTGCCACACGTAGATGTCCAGTAGCATGCACTGAACTTCGTTACTTGATGTATGACGTCAGACAGATCAGCATTTAGATCTCCAATTAAGCATAAGGAGTGGACACCTTTTAAGGCCTTTATGGCTTTGTGTTTCCCAATTCCATAACCCATGGCAGTTGAATCACATCCAGTGATTGCCTGAGCTACTAAAACGTCGAGACTAGGCCTTTATGTTTCAAAGCAGATGCTCCAATGTCAATTATTGAACGGCCATGGAATGGTGATTCCATAAAAAATAATGCAGATATTTTATCAAGTTATTAGAAGTAGAGAAGAAGAAGAAATACATCTACATCATCTGATATTAGCGACAATTTGTTTGTTGTCATCATCAGCAACCATTATCGCTTGCTGAACAAGAATTGTGTCAGCTTCTTCTTGAGTATTTCATAGATCTGATCTTCGTGTTACCTTTCCACAGTAAATTTCATCCGGATCTTTATCTTGACTGGTTAGAAGTAGCATATGTTTGTTAGTGTGATCTTTGTTGGACGATTTATCGTCAATAATACTACTTCAAATCACTTCATTCATTCATTTTGTTTTCCTTTGAACTCATAACTTTCTTCAGAGAAAGCAGAGGTATTGTAAGTGTTAGCCTGTGAACTATGGTTGTTCCTGCAGCTCTGGCTGCTCTAGTACTATCTTTCATGCTATACTCCTTATAACGGTCAAAAACAAGGTACACGCTGCCATGTTGCAAGTGTTTTCTTACAGTTATTTTCACTGCTCTAATGTGGGCCTCTACAATTCCCTTTTATGGCTATTTAACGCACCATAACAGTGCAGACCCATCGATTTGAGTGACTATTTATTGATAACTTTTATTTATGGTTGAGCAGCAAACTTTTTGAAGTGACTTCATGCTGAACTTATATTTACAGATTCTCATGTTTAATGAGTTTTGTAAACATTGATGTTGGTACAGGTGAAAGTTCATGGTAGAGAACATGATTGACATCTATTTATTGTGTGATAGTCTGGAGTCCTATAACTCGCGAGTAAATAAGACTAGTATTTAACATCATAAAATCACACACTTTTACAAATAGACGTATGAATACATGACAGTAGCTCTGGTATGTTTTTGAATGAGCAAATGTCACCTCACTGTGTTCTTACTAAATGATAGAAAATAATCTTATGTGCATTTATTTAGCTCCACGTATTACTACCTATTCAGACATATGTGCCTATTGATGGAGGGTTTGAGAAAGTTGACTACAACTCAGCTAATTTGGATATCTCAGCTGTTAAAACTTAGGCCTTCACTAAGTTAAAGAGGCATAGTTCAAGTCCTTCTATTGTTATCATTATTTCAACCAACACGAACTCTCCATCAATAGGCACATTATTCTGTGTCCTATAAATTAATTTTTAATTACAAACACAGTATCATCATCAAAGTTTTTTTTAACTACTTCAATATAGCAATAATTATTTTTCGACAGTGTAAAATATTGTCTTTGATTTATATTAAGAATATCTATTTTTGGTAAAAACCTTGTATATTTAAAATTGTCTAAATGAATGCTAATTTCACCTAGAATATCTTGGCTCACCACTCTGGTAAACGCAGGCAGCCTCGTTAATCTTTTGACATATTTTCTCTGTTCAGATGATCTTAAAGCAAAGGAATGGATATATTCCTCTAATGGATGTGTTGTGTGTAGATTGGTTCCCAGGATGGTTCCAGGATGGTCGTTTCAGGAACAGTCAACCCAACGACGACACTTACAGTGATCAAGATTGCGTGGAACTGAGGCGGTCATACTACGTTCAAACCTCGCCTAGCACCGCCCATCTTACTGACTCTTTCATGTGGAATGATATGGACTGTGACACTCCCAATTACTTTGTCTGCGAGACACGAAGACCTGGAGGTACGTAGGTAGAGTTGTGACTTTTCGTGACAACATTGTTGTATGTGAAACACAAAGATTCTCGGGTAGGGATGTGATTTTAGTGACAAACACTCTTCTATTATGTTTCCTGGCATTCAATGACGAGTATCTCTTTGGCCGGATAGTTGATGATAATCTATTTAATATTATTTTAGCAGACCCTGAGAAAGAATAAAGAGTTTTCCATGCTTTACCACTATTTGAAAAAAAAGTGTGGTCTTCAACTAAATAAAGTAACGTTTTAAATTCAAATTATTTCAGCATGATGTTGTTAATTACAGTAGGCTACTACAGTAAGATCATGTGTGGCCAGGTCAAAGCTTACCATTAATGATTTTTTCTCATCATGTGTTAACATATTAAATTATATTTATTTAAGTTTGCTGATTGTTTAAAATCACTAGAATTAAAAATCACTAAACAAATCTACTAAGAGAAACATTAAAAGAATAAAGGTTTTGAATTAAACTTACCAAGTGATGACATTACTTGTCCAAGAGCACTTCTGTCTCTAAATGACTGTTCACGAGTACCACAGTATTATAAATATTCTATAAATCTGCCTGATATATTTTTTTTCACACCTGTTCATGCTGTTTTTGGACTGAAATTTTGAGCACGGATTTTATGTGATGCAATATTTACTTTTCCGAATGTTTGAAACTTAAATGCATTTTCCAATGCAATGTGATGCAATATTTACTGTTCTTATTGTTTGAAATTTAAATGCATTTTCCAATGCAATGTGATGCAATAGTTACTGTTCCGAATGTTTGAAACTTAAATGAATTTTTTCAAATGAGTTCCATATTCCTCATGTTTTATAATTCTTTTACTTGAATGTTTAAGATCCTTACAGCCTAACATTGTCCACAACCACCCACCACCAAATAATAAACAATAAAAAAAAAGTAAGCTCTATGTAAATTCATTAGGTTGATGTGCTCCTAACCGTATAATTTCATGTTTTTCTTGAAGTGTTAATCAATAAAACTAAGTTTGTAATAAAGAATTTCGTTTATTCATTTTAATTAATCATTTTCACACGTAATCTTACTTCTTGGGTCTTATCACATACTAAAACACAGACATATAAACGCAAAAACAAACCATAGACTACTTTTATCGTGTAGTGGGCCCACTCAGGCTAGCCCTATGCGCTAGTATAAAGTTTGCACGGGAATGGTAGGGGGATTGACCTTCAGAGAACGCTCACAATTGGTGTGGCTTCTCTGAGAGGGCCTATCAGAACTGGCCCTAGTCAGCTTCTATATTCAGTGACTAGAACACTGGTACAGTCCTCGCGTGACGTTTTGAGCGAGGAATGAATAATTTTGACTTGAATAATATAAAACAAATCCAATAATTCACTGCATATAGGTGTTCCACTTTTTTCCTGTATTTTACAAAAATATTTTATAGAATATAAAGAAATAAATAAAAAATACTTTTGTATTTTAAACCATGTTGAAAAAATGTTGGTGGGGTCTGGCCCCTGTGTGTGGCACAATGAACATGTTTAACATTTTTTAAATCATGTTTTGGATTTGACTTGCACACAGGGGCTCCAGAACAAGAGAGGGCCACGTAATTCTAGCCCCTCGTGTTTTTATCTTGAAGGTCAGGGTCTATCTTAAGGCACCCCCACCTCCAAATATTTCCAAATGAATTTATAGCCCATGTATAAAAACATACAACTGTTACAATATGTTTGGTGACTTTAAGTCAGCTTAATGAATCCATAAATCCATAGCTAATTTAATAGAAGCCTGAAAGGCCCTAATTCTGCAGTTTATATTTTTCTCAAACTATGAAAAATCTTTCACAAAAACATAGTAGCTAACATTAGGCCTATTATTGGTGATTGTTTTGAATGAATCAAAACAGAATAGTAAAGTCAAAAGACATTTTTGAAACATATAAAAATCAATTGATAAAATTTCATAGATTAATTGTAAGCTTAATTTGGACACGAGGAAATTTTACAACCTCACCTTCAATTTATTTTTAAATATATTTATCTACCCTAATAAAATTGAAAAGCTTGACATTTATTTTCAAGCTTTCTTGTTGAGATTTGAATATATTGTAAAGGATTTTTCTAATGGCACTTTCCACCCCATAATTATTGACTTGCTTGGCTGAGCCACCGGTTACATTCGCCACGTATTGCCCTCTATGCGGGGATAATATGTGAAGTTGGCACTCCATAAGGTCAATATTCGGTCAACTTGTTTTTATCTTATTTATATATCCAACCCTAACCAGGGACTTTATTTGACCTATTCAGTAGTTTGGGTGATATATGTGTAGATATTAATAACACAAAGAAAACAAGCCAAATCTAATGATTTAGTCCTTTATGTTAAAATGGAAGGATTATATAGTTTGTCAATCAGGAGTCTTTCAACTTTCCA
The DNA here is from genome assembly GCA_902151455.1 of Timema bartmani. Classification (NCBI taxonomy): domain Eukaryota; kingdom Metazoa; phylum Arthropoda; class Insecta; order Phasmatodea; family Timematidae; genus Timema; species Timema bartmani. The sequence goes on from CABFWB010004380.1 coordinate 50,293, forward strand.
TCCACAAATAATACTCTTTGAGCCGTGTAATTGTTTACTCGTATTTTTTTGGTAAAAATAGCAATCCTAATAATTCATAGATAAATAATTTTGTATATAATTATATGTAATTCATAGTTTACTTAACTAAATTAATAGTGTGGTTGTATAGTTTGGGTGATTTATGTTCTAAGTTGGTATCGAGAAATATATACAAATGTGATTTTTGCGTGATGACTAGCTTCAGCGGGAAGCTTGACTTGGCGTGTCCCTGTAATGCCTGACGTAAAACGTATGGAGAGAAAATTATTACTTTGTGTAAAATGTAATGGTATAAAGGTGTCCAAGAGTGCCTATGATAGGGAGTGGTGCGTTCACATGGGACCAAATCCTCCTGGTACCTAGGTATAAACACAGAATAACCACGAGAGATATTAAGGATGGTGAAAAGTTTGAAACCACAATTTCTCACCTTGGATTTCTAGGACGTATGTTCTGAGTTAATCAATTGCCGGGAAAGTAGGACTAAGTGTTGTTGATTTATTTTAGCGTTGTACTTGGACTCTGGAAAGCCATGTGCTGAGATCACTCCAAACGGACGGTTATTCCAACAGGCTACAGTACAGTGAGCGAAACTTATCTCTGGCCGAGGAGATAAGGCACTGAATACATTTTGACCATTTGGTGGCCGTTCAAAAAAATCCAAAGCCGACGTCCATTTGATGGTCTTGGCATTTTCCATTCAAAGCACGAGGTAGCCGAAACCGTATTGGATGACTTATTTAAGGCCTAATACACTTATAGGTATTATGTCTGGGTTTCTTCTAGCCCGGCCACAGTAACGACCTTTCGATGGACATTATTTCAAAGCAACGTGTGAGTTGTCGGGAGCAAATTGATGGTCGTTGAATGATTAACGTAGCCACTGGCAAGAGGATGTCAGGCTACCCGGTAGTGGGGGTGACATTTCAGAACACTTGTAATAATCCTAGTTATTTTTTATGACTTCAATGTCTCTAAATTGATAATTTATCTTTAATGAGTTTGAGTTTTTTTATCTAGTGCATATGTCTAGTAATATTTTGTCTTTGATTAGTTCTCTGTTCATCTCTATCATCATCCATTAGGATAAATAATTTAATGGTAAAGTTTTGATTTTTGTGTTGTGTTATGAAATAAATGTTAGTGTATTCACTTTTAAAACCGAAACAATTTCCTTAGTTATTTGTTATTCTGTATAGAGGTATGGAGGGCGTGAGAAAGCCTATACATGTAGATATGCCTGTTCCTCATCTCCCTCTTTCTACCCCTTTGGTAGATGGTCGCTTCTGTCTCAACTAGGCATCCTGTATAAAAGGAGATCTCTGTCTAACAATATTTTATTGAGCTATTCAGAAGTTGAGGTGTACCCACGCCCACCCTGTTTATATTATTTTTAGGGTAGTGTAATTCCTTGCCATTTACCCCTGTCTCTCTTGCCTCACGCTACTGGATTATGTAATTGGCTGAGTGGCTTAGCTAAGGGTTCTAGTGGTAGGGATATTGTGACTAGGATATTAGAATAAAGGTCAGGACAAAATAACATGACAATATATATAATTCATAAATGATTTGCATCTGATCCACCACTGTGAATATAGACCAAATAAATTTAAATTTATATTTAAATTTAAATATCGAATCAGATATTTATTATTAGCACAAAGGTTTGACTTCCCGACTAAAACTCAAACCTTCGCGGAACTATTAACCTCGTCACTTTTAAAGAATTCGACAAAATTCCTACATTTTTATAATATTTAATATTAAAATAGAAAACAAAGCATAGTTCTATTAGAATAATTGTAACTTCTCACTAAATAAATAGGTGGATTTTAAAGTCAAAACATTACTAACCAACAACAATAAGTTACTTTAATATTTACTCCAAAGAAGATACGTCTACAAAAATAACCTATAAAAGAAATATTATCAAATTAAAGAATTTAAACAATTACTAGTAACTATACGAGCAATTAAAATTAATATTTAAACAAAAAATTCAAGTTAGAAAAGGAATAAAAAAAGGTGGCTACCCGAATATTTCATGAAATTACAAAGATACTAGCGCCCAAGCAGCAATAGGAAATATTAAGTGTTCCATATCAGAATTTACTTTCAAAAATTAAACCTTTAGCAAAAATTTACAGATGCCTACACTGACCGATATCAACTACATAATACACTTAAGTGTTCAAGATAATAAAACTCATAGTTGTAATATAAAGTTTATATAATCAAAAAAATATATATTTATAGCCATCCTGGCTAGATAATGTTCTAGTCCTGAATAGGACTTCTCGTGGAAGTATCGGATGCAATAGTCAACCATATTTTCTGAGTTCCCTCGTTATACAGGTCTAGTTGATGGATAAGGAGGTGGGAGTAGCTCATTATTTTTATTATTATTACGTCACACGCCAAGCAGCTGGTGGATGGGCTACGTCTCTTTAGTCACGTCCACCAGTCACTCAGTTTCTAGAAGTTCCACTTGACTTGTTCCCAAGACACGAATACCAGTCGCATGGTGAGCGGCTGCAGACTCTAGCTAAGTAGGTTCGGTCACGTAGACCAGGCAGTTGGTCAGTTTCAGTTCCAGAATATGAGTGGTCCTCCTGTAGCTCCGTCGGGCCAATACAAGCATTTCTGGACACCTCTATTGGAACATGTGGTTGCTGCATCACCCAAGCTTGTTAGAAATTCTCTTCTTTTTAGGATTTGGTGCGAACTGGTTGTGCTAGGCCAGAGGATACAATGTGTGAGTACAGCACATATAGTAGATATATTAAGATTGTGATATTTAATAATGCCTGATGTCTATGAGTATAAGTTTATTTGGGGTGGTATTTAATATAATACTAGCTGGTCTTGATAGTATTTATATTGCAGGATGTCTATGTGTATAGGCTTATTTGGGGCGGGTAGTATTATTGTAATATTGACAGTACACGCCAATGTTACAGTGCATACGGTGTTGGTGCCGTAATTAGCCACAAAGTGAACGGGGTAGAGTGGCCTATAGCTTTCGCATCATCAACTCTTTCTCCGGCAGCAAAAAAAGTATAGTCATCTAGAACGGGAGGGTATGGCTATAGTATTTTGGTTAAAGAAATTCCACAAAATGCTATGGGAGAACAAGTTTTTGTTGATAACAGACCACCAACCTCAGTATATCTTTAGTTCACTAAGAATGTCCCTGTTCATTCTGCTGTACGATTACAGCGATGGGTGATTACCCTCTCATCATACCAATATGATATATAATATAAGAAGGGTTCCATGGTTAGTAATGCCGATTAAATTTCGTGGTTGCCCCTTCCGGATTCTATAGAGAATGATACTTTTGTTAATGTTGTTGATGATGGAGTACTGTTAAATTACAGAGAAGTAGGATTGCATACAACAGAGGACTCCGTTTTATCATTGGTCTTGCAGTAGCTACTTGAGAAGGAAGTGGCCAAATAAGATAACTAATCCGGTGGTAAACAAATGTTATTACTTACGGGATTGACTTCGTATTTTAGATGATTGCATATTACAAGGGCGTAGGGTGGTTATCCCTGCAAGTTTGAAGAATGAGGTACTAAATTTTCTTCATCAGGATCATGCAGGGTTAGTAAGGAGCAAACTTTTAGCCCGTTCCTACCTTTATTGGTTAGGGGTAGACAATAATCTAGAGAAGAAGATAGCTTCGTGTCTAATTTATCAATCCACTAGAAATAGTGAAAAGCAAATATTTTTAGAATGGTCTAAGTCATCCGTACCGTGGCGTCGTCTCCACGCAGATTTTCTAGCGTTTCAAGGGACAAAAATGTTCCTGTTAGAAGACGAACATAGTAAATGGGTGGAGGCATGGGTTATATGTTCCACTAGAGCCTCAGATGTAATTGAAAAGCTGTACGAATGTTTTAGCCATTTTGGCCCATCAGAAATCCTAGTCCTCTGAGATACAAAACTTTTGCAACAGTAATAATATTAAACCAATGTATTCTCCACACCTACACACCATATTCCAACGGGCTGGCAGAGCGCTCGGTCCAACAAATGAAAAGTGTTTAGTAAGGGCGTTACTTTCTGCTGAAAAATCATTACCTATAAGAAGTAAGTTGCATAAGGAACTTTTCGTTCTCTACCAAGCACTGTTACCAAATTGTCCCCTATAGAGGTTATGTTTAAATATCCAGTGAAGACCAAATTATCACTTCTCAATCCTAACTTACGTACTAAGATCAGTAGGGAAACGGTATCAGTGACAGATAATAAAACATTTGCCGTAAATGATCAGGTCTTAGTTTACAATTTTAGAAAAAAATTATTAAATGGGTCCCAGCTCAAATAACCTTTAAAGTAAGCCCTACTGTTTATATTGTCAAAATGTTAGATGGAACTATTAGGAAAGTTGACATAAACAATATTATAACTAGTAAACTAGATAGCTCAGAACATCCCCCTGTGATAACTGGGCTGCAGGTTAATTACTTAGAAATGGATGTTGTGGTACCAGGTTCTAATACACCTGTAAAGGATCCAGTTAGTGTCCGTGACAGTCTGCCGATTGCGCTAAGAAAACCAACCAGAACTATTCTATCTCCTAGAAGATACTTAGATTGAAAGGTATCAAGTAGAATTTATTTAAAGGGATAATATTTATTTTTACAAGCTGTAGTTTTAAGGTTCTTATTTTTATTATCATAGTACTATTTATTTTGTTTGAAACATGTTGGACAGTCTTTTCTACAAAGGGAGAAATGTTATGTTGGTCTGTCTGAAATACATTTTATGTCGAGAGAATTGTGAAGCTAGCAAGTTGGCAAGACTGGCATGGCTATTCTTTTACAGTGTTCTTGTGATTGTGTTCTAGTATATTTCATTGCCTTGTAATGCTTATTCCTTTTGACTTTTACACATCTACTGCCATCTCTAAACTTTTGTGGGGCCATTTTTTTAAATAATAAAAATGTTCTTTCCACTATTATTACAATGCACACATCCCTAAAGACATTAATTATAATTACACTCAGTCAAACTGAAAAAAATCCTTTTCATCAATGTCGCATTTGCCACACTGACCGGAAAACGGTGGAGAGCCAGGTGACAATCCCTAAAGAGAGATGGTGATGTGCCAGGACGATAAGCTTTACAAATATGCCAAAACCACTAGCGACATATTTATGGTTTCAAGAACAGACAACTAGTGACTTGAAGTGAGAAGGGATGAGTTGTCTTCTCTACTTTGACCAGGTCGTTCTGTTTCGGCTATTGCGGGGTTGTATCATATATATTTTCAAAATCTGGGAGCAAAATATGAAGCTCCTCAGCTCGTATTAATTTTCATGAGTTTCAGATTGAATATTAATGTAAATGAAGTACCATTATAAAGTTAAAATAAGTCGGAATTAATTGATTTGTTTCCCCCCTTTATTACTCCCGTTTAAGTATACAAAATAATTAATTGGATATTGCATTTATTTGGCAAATGATTACGCAATTAATTGAAGGTTCATTGAAATAATATTTATTTAAATTAATAAACCTCCTCAAGTACTTCTAACATTCCAAATATGAAATTTTCGCATCATTTGATTTTTCAAAAAATTGTTACATTTGATGCCAAAATTTCAAACTTTGAGTAAACACTGTGCTTAAAATATACATTTAATTTATATTTAATACACTGATCCAAGTTTGGTTCAAGAAGATTTACGAATAAATAAATATATTTATATACTATTATTTACATATTAATTCTGGATCATACAACCTTAAGTAAAAGTTGGTAAAGTAAAATTGAACTAAATCATTATATTTTGATTAAATTATCTAGCATAACATTATAAAAAGGCCATGTACAAATTGGTCATGGCCTAAAACTGGCTTGGGAAGATTGATAACAACCATGAGTAATTGAAAATACCAGTTTAACTGATAGCTGCTTCCGTTTCAAAATAAAGGATGCTGAAGCATCCCTCACACGCCCTTTAGTACATTGACACGTCGTTGATCTGGTGTTCTACTTGCAGCTTTTAATCATTCTCTTTTCATCTGCTAGAGCTCAAAACTATACTTTATGTGCCATTTTAAATTATATGTGTTACTAAAGCAGAATCGTTTCTTGTGAAAAGAAACCGCCAAATATATTTTGGTCCTATGTATTACCAATAATTGAATGCTCTATTTTAAATTGCTTTGAAGTGTTTATTAACTGTTAAGAATATTCCCTTGCATCGAGTTGATTGAATATATAAAAAAGATTATAAAAAAGTGTTGGTTTTAATTGGAGCTTCTCGTTTACCCAGTTATTAAAGTGGTGGAGAAGTGAGGGAGGTAGCTGGAATAGGTCACTCCGGAGTTTGATTAGGGCCTGCAAAGGAGGTAGACACAGGGTGTTGTGTAAGAGTGGTTTTTGATTGGGGAGGTACTCCAGAATTTTATTTTTTCCTCTTCCCGGAACGTTTGGTGTAACCTATCGGGTGTTGGGAGGACATGGATGCGTGGAGCTAGGCAGAGCTTGGTGAGCAGGGGAATAGAGGGAGGGTGAAAGCTGAAGGGGAGAGCTTGGCGAAGATTCATGGTGAGTGGAATGAAGATGGAAATAAAGGGAATAGGCAAATCGGTGAGGTTAGTGGAGATGGAAATAAAGGGAATAGGCAACTCGGTGAAGAGTCACAGTGAGCAAAGTGGAGCTGGAGTTAGAGGGAAAAGTTGCGGTGAGCGGAGTAGAGTTGGGGTGGAGGGCTGTAGGAAGCTCGATGAAGAGTTTCAATGAGCAGAACGAAGCTGAAATTAGGGGGAAGGGGAGTAGGAAGCCCATTGAAGAGTCACTATGAGTGGGGCGGAGCTGGAGATAGGGGCATCTCGGTGAAGAGTCGTGGTGGGTGTAGCGTAGATGGAGTCAGGGGAAAGGGGAATAGGAAGCTAGGTGAAGAGTCGTGTTGAGTGGAATGGAGTTAGGGGAAGGGGGAATAGGAAGCTCGGTGAAGAGTGGGTATGTCAGGATAAACACAAGAGCAAAGTTAATGCGGTTGGAATAAGGTAAGGCTTACTGCCGTTTGAATAAGCTGTAGCCTTCGATTAGATCTGCTTAGTAAGTGTAAATTCATCAAGTCAAAGTCAGGGTCCTTCAAAGCATCCTCAAGAATATTATGATACAGCCGTAGTCTTAGTTTCATTCTAAACACTGGCAAATCACTAATCTTGCCATAAGTAAGCCAAAGTAACATTTAATAATTCATTATATGTTTTAATAGCTGTGAGTGAATATTGAATAGTTGTGGAAGACCGAATCTTCTGCGATTTCTCCAAAAAGAACCTACTATTTAATGATAGTGTTAGCAGATAAAAAAAATCTTGAGCTTTAACATCTGTCCCGGAAATCTACTACCATTTGCAGTAGTCATGATTATTAATTACACTCAATTATTGTATTTTTATTAGATAATATTTACTTTAGCCTTAACCAAAGCTACATATTATAAGTACAGTAATACTAAAAGTAGGGTACATCTAATTTTTTAACTAAATACTATTTCAATTATTATAAAAATTTGTTTTTATAGCAGCAAACCTAAATGCAGCAGACTGGTTCCAAGATTGTAACCGAACAATTGTGTTGAGCCTAGAACAGCCAAGAGTATCTGTCATGAGTCCTGACTTCCCTAGAAGATACCCTGACAATGCAGTGTGTGACACGCAAATATTGGCATCCTCTCATTACAGACTTATCATAGAATTTGAAGAGTTGCTTTTGGAGAATGAACCCTCGTAAGTGAATTTATTTGTGTTTTCTTAAAAATCACATTCACACTTATTTTACCCACATTCTCTATTATCCAATACACTTTTCTTTAAATTTTAATTGCATTTATTTTCAATTATTTGTTTGACGTATGAAATTAGCCAAGTCTTAAAATATAATATTTGACTAATTGTACGTCTATATTAATTTTAAATATATTTGCTACTAAAACCAGAAAACAGGACATAGGAATAAAAGATCTTATTTTATTAGAGGTCTTGTAATACAAACAGTCTTTTTTATCTTTTGAAATATACAATAATAGCTTTTATAATTAATATATTTTTGTTTATTAAAGAAAATGTGACCACTGCATTAAAGTTAAACATTTTGAAACAGAATTTTTAAAACTAATAAAGTATATTCAAATAAATGTTAAAAAATGACACTTTATTAATTATGGAAATCCAACCTGTGTCTGGGTAGCTTTTCAAGAAAGGTATGTATGGTAGCATTAATATACTTAACACACATTCCTAACGAAATATTGATTTCAATATATTGTGTAAATTATTTTGGCACAAATAGTTTAAATTAAACAATATTTAATTCTTGTTAAAATCTAAATATTAGGTGATACATATTTTTTCTTTAACTTACTGAGATTTTACTGTAGATAATTATTTGACATAACATAGTAGACATTAGTGATTCAAGAAATTTATTTTCTGCTTTTTATATCATCAGGGCTGTAGTCATAAAACAATTTTGGGAAAAGGAAGATCTAGGGTTTGCAGTCCCCTAACCAATGCAGGCCAAGAAAAAGTAGATGTTTAAATTTAAGCGTTAACCAAGGGCAGAGATTTAAATAATATATAATAATTTTTTCCATTTACAGCAGGTAGCTATGGTAAAAATATCAATCAAATACTCTTTAAAAATCCATTAATCGCAGTTTACAAATGTTATTTTTTAAATTTCAAATAAACAAGAGGTTTATTAGGAGGTTTTAGTTTAACTAGTAGAAACTATTTATTGTTTGAAATGTATTTAAATTGATAATCGGCTCCATGTTTTGGGAGAGTCCTCAAAGGCACTAAAACTAATCCCACATGCATTAACTAACCTCTGGCCTTGGTGATCTGAGTTCTAGTCCGGTCAAAGCAGCTTGATCTTAATTTTATATGAAATTATGTTCATTACGAAGGTTTCCTAGGTTTATATAAGTTCGGTATCATGTCAATTGTGTGAGACTTAAAACAAGTTTGTATTAAAACATTATAAGTATACTACTAACTATTGGTATGTTGTCGAACTTTTATTTTGCAACCAGTAATAAATGCATTCATATTTAAAATTCAAACTTACTACAGCCTTAATAGAATGTATTTAAACTATCTTTATTTGACTAAATCAATTGGGAACTTTACGGGTAATTCTAATGTGCATGGTAGTATAAATGTTGAATATCAAGTCACAAGCCTGGCCTTAAAATGTAATACTTGCATTCATTGTATTTTCTGTCTAAGGTTTTATTTTAAAAAATATTGTGATCTTGGGGGTTTGGGTAAATTAACCTCACCATGAATCATCGGTACGTTGAGCGTATACGAAATCAAACCTGTACAAACCAAAATAGCCAGTATAACCAAGAATGATTGATCCTACATAATGGTTTCTAGCTGCAGTTACGATTACTTGGAATTGTTTGATGGATGGGAATGGTAGTGTGGCGACGCGCAGATTGTGTGGGGACTGGAGTACCAAGCTGAAACTACTTCGATACGTCAGTCAAGGTCCCCAGATACGTCTTCGGTTCGTTTCGGATTATTCACATCACTTTAGTGGCTTCAAAGTGAAGGTGGCCATTGAAAATGGTGAGTACAAATATTAAATAGGACGCATGGCTTGCTTAATTTTATCCTAAATATTGTTTTAAAGGGAGTGCTTTATCAATGCATCAGCAACATTTTGTTCCAAGATAATATTACTGGAATTTATTTTAATACTGATATTAAGAGTGCGATTTCCACTAAAATATATAGGCGCTACCGGCATTTTATGTTTTAAAGTATTTTGGAAAATATTGGCTGATTCTTTTTGGCCCTTAAAGCTTACATTTCTCTACGAAGCTTTAGCAAATGGAAAGAGGTATGTGTTGACAGAACTAAAAGGATATGAAATAGCTTTCATTTGTGTTACAGATAGCAATCTTATCTACTCTTTTCATATAATGGACGAAAATTTAAAATTGTAATTGGTTTAATTTATTTACATTGTCATAGCTTG
>CABFWB010004381.1:0-40195 GCA_902151455.1 Timema bartmani
TTTTTTTAATAGGGAATTGTTCATAGGAACTTTTTTTAAACCGACTTTTATCTAAATAAAACTGATTATAATTGTCTTTTGATCTAAAAAATTGTACTTTTATTAATTATATCCTTCAAAAGCGGTTTTAACTGATAAATTTAGATTAATCAACTTTTCTAAACATATTAACTGCAAGTGTTTGATTTTTTATATTCTACTTAATAACTTGTTGTAGAATAACGTAAAACTTTCAATACGATCGACTGAATACTTTCTAAACTATAAGATAGTTACATTTTTATCTAGCGGTTTATTTTCAATTACTCTTTATCTTACCGTACTTAATTTTTAAATGTATTTTAAATTAACAGTGGATTATTTCTGAACTATTGGATATTTGATTATTAACTTTAAGAGGAAAAGTTTTTAAATAGCTTGTCGTACATCTCATGGTGTTTATATTATTTAAACATCACTTCGCATAATATATTTATACGTGGATATACCATATCTGACATGCTACACTACGGGCGATGGTAGTAGTCGGTCATTTTAACTAAATAAAGATTAATCTCATTTTAAAACCCAAACAACGGCCCCTCACCAGAAACTACCACCAAATAAGTCTATGTTTCACTAAGGTCATAATTGCATGTTTAACTTTCTAATAAGGATACGGTTCCTGTGACAATATCTGAAGACCTATCGGAATTACAAAGTTTAGATTTCTAGAACATTTAGAAGTGTTCGAATAATTCTTGCGGGCGGAAAGATTTCAAAACTATATCGAATTAAGATGTTCAATGTTGGACTGACCCACTTCAGTGGCTGAATGTTCTAATGTGTCATTCCCCTGTTAGACTGGTCTGCTGAAGACGAGGAAGTCGGGTTCCGAATCCCGGTCAGATCTACTGAGAGTGGTTTTATCCTAAACGGTTTCCCATTCTCATTCCATCCAAATGCTTCCTTCCTCATTTCCTCATCCCTACCCCTCTAGAGTAATTATCAAATATTTGTATAACCTGAACAGGTAGTAAGACACTGATAAAAAAAACATCTGGCTGCACTTTTTGTATAGGCCTAGTTTCTTATTTTACAATAAAGATAGCCATGACAATTCCAAACCAAATATGTCAACAAATACATTTTAAAAACCATATTTAAAACTAGACATTAATGATAAGCTCAAAAACTGATTCCACAAATGAACAAATTCCGTAGAAAGCACAATATTTGCCTAGTAGCGATAATAAGATAATATGAAAAAACTAATTTGATACATGGTTACAAATACAAATAGGAAAAAAGAGCATCACAGGTTAACAAAGAGCCCTCTTTCAATTTTCTACTACAGCAAGAAGTTGTTTGTTCTAATAGTTTGTGAAATTTGTACGTGTCTCTTTCTTGGATCCAATTTTTTTTTAAATCATTATTTGATGATAGCTTGGAATGTTCTTTATTTATTCATGATTGCAAATACTCTCGTTTTCTACTATACCTAGAAGTGTTTTTTGTATTAGTTTTTGAGATCATCCTATTTTCCAAATTTTAGTGATAAAATTAAAAACTTTTTAACCTTTTTAATTTAGTTTAGTTTAGCTTGAGGTGTACATCCACCTTTTTCAATTATTTCGTACCACCCAATCCACTGGTCCTTGTTTTGAAATTATAAAGGTTCACACTCTTATCGCTATTTTATACTGTAGGGAAGTATATTACTCTATTAGGACATGTTTGACTGCTGATGACGGGGAGATTGGGATTTGAATCCCGGTGGTTTGTACTGAGGGTAGTATTTACTTAATGTCTTTTCACTCTATCTCCTTGCAAATTTGGGTACACTTTCTCTTTAGTCTAGTCCTCCTCATCCCTAGTATATGGTCCAAAGAGTCACTCTCACAATAGACTGGATTGACTAAGACGAGGAGTTTGGGGTTCAAGTCCTGGTCAGGTGTAGGCTACTGTGATTGTTTTAACCTAAATGGTTTCTCACTCTCCCTCCCGGAAAACCAGAGTACATTTAACCAAAGTTGTACCTTTCTTATCCCTACAAGATCAGTGTAATTGTTAGGTATGTGTATACCACCAGTTGTCACCTGAAGAGAGGATTGGAAATCAATATTTGGAAGGATCGAGACTGGCTGGGTTCAAATCCCAGTCTCCTCTTCCAGAGACATGATCGTCTAACTCTCTCTACCTGTAGGTCTCCTCTTCAAACAATACCCACTCGAATTTGAAAATGTTGGGTCTTCCTGGAACTGAATCGCTTGAAACAAAATGTCCTTAATTGATCAGTCCCCGCACCCTCCTCTTAGAGTGAATGCCTCGTTATTGGGTTATTCAAAGCAAACAATTAAATCTGATTAGAAAGAACTCATTCCTTACATAAATAACCAGTCGAGTTAAGTTTATATTTGGTCCCAAGATGTCAGAGACAAGATGGTGATATACTCCAATATTCACAGGAAGGGTCTTTTAAAAAACACAAAATACTTTTTGTGGTCAACATTGATAAGTTTAACTATAATATCAGTGTCATCTACAGGTAGTGATAGTAAATGTCAAAAGGGGCTTGACGTATGAATATGTAAAAGTATTTCCTGTAGCTTTCATAGCGGTCAGATAAAAATTAAACCAAACAAGTAGGCATTTAGTCTTATTATTTGTCTAGTAAATTTTAAGGTTATAATCATTCATTGGTATTATTTGTTAACGGTAATTTCTAAAAAAAAAAAAGTTGAAATTTTACTTAAAAACATTCAATAATCATCCACCTTTCAAATAATATGGTAACAGTAAATTCAAATGTCAGAGGGCCATAAAAGTATATATTTTCTTATATCTCAGAAACTGACGGTTCAAAAAAAAAAAATCAAATAAAAGCTAAGAGGAAGTGAACCCGCATTTGCATGGAGTAAAGATGGAAAAATCATAGTGATAAATCACTTGTGAAAAACCGTTAAAGGTATATATATATATTTAACGGGAAAACCATCTTCAGTTCACGCAGATGAGATTCGAACCTTGACCTCCCCATCAATGGCGATTAAACCAACGGCAAGCAACAGCTGTGGGTAGCTAAACTTTGTAAACTAATATTTACTTTGTCTTGACACCTCGGAGTGAAAATATTGTGATTGTCAAAAATTCGAAACCGAGATTTTGAAAAATGTTGACGTTTCATAGCCCCCTAAAACAAAAAAAGTTGTTTCCGCAATGCCGTCTGACTTTTTGTATCTTAGTTTGGGCTAGAACCGAAACCATTTTACCGTTTGGGCTAAAACTTTTTATCTGGGGTTTACATAAGGCCCCCCCCCCTCCCGAGGGGTTTTTGGAATTAAATATCTAGCCCTAAATATAAGTCTAGTTTATTGAAAGACAAAAAGAGAATAAATCTATTTTATCGAAATTCACTTTAATGATTTTGATTAAATTTGATATGTAAACACAGTTTATCATTATAAACAAGATGGACATTTTAATTTTTTCATGAACATGACTTTTAGGGTATTACATAGGGAAGATTTTCAAATTTTCATCATTTCTCCGTAACTATTAAGACTCGTAATAGCTTATTTTAAAGTTGTAGTACTATGAAATGTAAAAATCTTTTTTTTATAAAACCAATAACTTTTGAGCTATAAACACACACACACACATATATATATATACTTTTTAATCAGGGGTGTAGAGGAGTGGGAACCCAGGTGAACACCGTTCTGGCACGGCTTTTCGTGGCAAAATATTTTTAAAAAAATTTAGGAAAGTTTTATGCTTTGCAATTCCAAGTTAACTAATTGATTTTATATCAATATTATGTTAAAACTTTTTTCATAATATTAATCAATAAATTCTGATGAAATTTACAGTGCTCTATGCGAATTCCTGGAATTTTAGGGGAAGTGCGTTAAGTAAGTTTCTGCCTTAGTAATCATTAAAAGATGCTCCAAATAGCTTCTAGGGGCACTTACGTTTGTCCAAGCCTTTCACCTAAGTTGGTTGGGGGTCCCAAAACCCCACTTCAACTTTGGGGTTGCTTCGACCTTGCGTCTCGGCACTGCTAAATTTACGACTACACCACTGTTTTTAATACAGGTCTTTGAAAATAAATTTGATTCTTATGCTCTTTGGTTGACAAATATGTTTCTCTTTTTCTCATTTTATCTTAACAGTGTTCCTTGTTCCTAATGCCATAGAGTCAGGGGCGGCCTGAGGTAAATTTCGCGCCCGTGCGGTATTGCTTTTTGGCGCCTCTCTACGTAACCGGTGGATAACATAGTCACTTGGTTGCGTGTAGTTGAGTTGAAGTACGGACGTCGGAGAGCGTAGTCTATCCTGGTGGTGATGAATAATTGTAATCGTATCTTTGCCTAGCGAGCCATGGCGCTTTATAGTGCTTGAACGCAAAGAATCATGGGAAGGAAAGGACGGGGGGATCCCTCTTGATGGTATCAATGACGTTGGTCCAAACTAACGAGGCTCCGTACGACGAACAGGCCGCACGTTGCATTCATTTGCTGTCGATGCTCGGACCGGTCAAGTGCAGTTTTCTCAAAACGGCGAAGGAGGGTAGCCCTTCTGATGGCGCCGGTCTTGTTCCATGATATATCCCAGACGTGCAATGTAACACATGGAGATTTATACATTAGTAGACCAGTATGTATATTAGGGTATGATATATATATGTTCTTGACCAATGATTAAGTGCTGCAATTTAGGACAGTACAGGGCTAAATTGGTTAGCCCTTTACACAATGAATTGCGTGATTATGAGCACCATGTGCCTTGGTTCTTCTCAAAGAATAATGGTTGTATCAATGTTAAAACTGGTGAACCAGTGCAACAGTTTGAGGCACGATTGCCTAGTGAAGCTGACACTAGAGCTCTCTACCATGCTGCACAGATAAAGGATGATACGAATCTTGTTTTTGACTTCGAAGACACAGATGTGTGGGTTGCTGCATCGTACATAAGATTTTTAATAGACCAGAAGATGTACATGTATAGAAATAAGTCAGGAGAGCCACCATGTTTCTTTGATGCCGTAAGTTGTTTCCAAATAAGATAGTATCATCTGCCACTGTTGATCTCTTCACATTTACAGGAGTAGATACTGTTGAAGTTTTTCTCGGATGTGGAAAAACGAAGCCACTGAAAACCTTTCTAAAGGAAGAGAACAAAAATGTCCTAAAAACTATGGCAAATTTTGGAGTCAATGAAGAACATGGGTTGAACGATGAGCTGTATGAGGAGCTAAAGCTTTTCACTATATGGGTACTCTACAGTGATCTGATAATCAACAAATTGTGTGATGCTCGGGCTTGAAAGTGGCGTCACCTGAATGGCTGTGACTATGCAAACCTGCCTTCATCTGATGACTGATTTAAGCAGCATATCCTGAGAGCCTATCTTAATGCATTTGAATACAAAAATGCAAGAATTGGGAAGAGATTAAAAGCAACCGATTATAGATGGAAAACTCAAGGAGGTATGTTAGTCAGATAACGCATATGAAAGAAGAACTAACAAAAATTCTGTTTGATCTTCCCGAAGAAGAAAAAGAAGCTGAACTTGTTGAGGTAGAACTTGATGGTAAATCAACAACAGAAGAAGAAACTGATTTGGAGGATTAAAATGATGATGTATCTTTTGATTTTTTAAATAATTTCAAGATGATGGACTTGATGTTAAAAGTCAGACTTGATATTGATGGTGTAACATAATTATGTTCATAATATCATGCTGTTTTCTTTTATTTGTGATGAAAATAATTTAATTCATTCAAAAAATGGAATATTACACTAAACGATAGCGGAAATATTAAAAACTTATGTTTTATTCTTAAATTGAAATGGGGATAAATAGGCTACTAAAATATCTAGTAGTTACCTTTAAATCCATCGAAAATATGTTTTTCTTGACAAACACAATCAAAAATCTAAGAGGGAGTAAAATAAAACAAAATAAAAAAACTGGGTTCATCTATGTATATTTGTTCACGAGATATTAATGTAACACTAAATAAATCAAGACGTCCACCATTTTTCAAGATGGCGGCCGAAAGCCACCAATAGAAAAATTAGTCCCAGGCTGAATTTTATTCTTATGATCTAAACTTTCAATTTCAGTCATAAAAAAAAAGTCCCTTTAAATTATGCATGGGCTTCCAGTTTCTGACTGGACTATTAGTTGGGTCCATTCTTTGTTTGAAAATTATTTATATTTACCAAATAAATTTCGCTATGATAATATATATTTTTTTAAGAATATACGCCTAATTAAACATTTTAATAGAACTTTGTAATGGCACATCAAATCATCTATAATAGTACTGTAATCCAAATACTCTAACATACCTAATGTAAACTAAAATGTGTCCGTTACCGTTAAAGTAATAAACTAGTTACTATGCATAAAGACCGGTTATTTTCCAAAGTAACCGAAAGTAGGGGTTAATGTGATTAAATACATGAAATTTAATTTTTTAAACAGTTTTTTTTACATTACGACAAAACCGGTTTGGCTGATGTGATAAATTATAATATTCTGAAGGCTAGGTTAGGTTAGGCTAGGTTAAACGAACAGATTCCATATCAAGATAACACCACATGTCCGCACTCAATAAAAGATTGATTTCAATTGATACGCACAACAAATGTCACGTATGACTCAGGGAGGAACTCAAAACGGGTTCAAGCTTGCACAAACGTGAGATTTATCACTTTAACCGAAGGGTGCTGGTTATTATGTATAATAACATGTTAATGTGAATAATTTGACTGTACCGTCTTTTACCTCCACCTAGTCAATACCATGGAAGCGTGTCAGAGGGTAAAAGAAATACAAGAAATAATGTTGACAGTTTATTTAGTATATCAAAATAGAGTAATGTACAGAATCAGAGGACCAAAAGGGTCCGGAACATTCATAACAGAAATCACTCCGTGGAGCATACGACCTAAAGGTCACCAAGTTAAATTTAGATTTAAAGATTAGTTCATAATTCATCAAAGTTACCCAGTTCATTCGTATGGTTCGTGGATAACATCTATATTGTGAGAGTCTAATAAGTAGGATGCTCGTCCTGGCTCCAGCAGCCTAAGCTAGTCTTAACTATATATTCTCCTTCCACCATATAATCAACATAAGTCTCAACAGACTATAGGCAACATCTCTGTATACTTTGCCAAAATAAAGTTTGTCCCATTTGAACGCAATTTGCAAACTTCCTATCACCTTGCATTACAGAGTAAAATCTTTATACATACAACCATATTTAAATATCATAAGCTAGAAATTTTATTATCTTAATATTTGCTTGCACAAGTTTATAAGACTCACGTTAAAGTCAAACCTACTACACATTTCTGTCACTAATCCTACCAGAGTTTCTGAAAGAAGAATCCTATAAAACATTTAAAATGTACATGGTGTCTGGTACACAACTACCCTACTCATTTGATATTTACAATTAATCTCTTCATAATTTATATTTAACATTGAGCCGTGCTCCCAGGCTAAACCTCAGAAATGTAACAACAAGGTATGCTAACCGTCAGATGTGCCATAATGGGCTGTTCCCATTAACTAAATCTAATCAAGTCTTTCAATATTAATTTCATTTTAAACCTATGCTAACATTACGTAGCCCAAGGGTATACGTGCCTAACATATAACGTACATTAAGAACCTAAACTTAAGTATCATATAAACATACTGTTTAACCCTCTGGTTGAAAGTACCCCAAGTTCGACTAATTAAGGTAAGAGAGTACATAGCACTCAAAGTGCGCCAAAGGAATTTAAAGTTAATCTCAACGAGTCGTGGTTACGCCACTTAAAACTCATCAACAATGAAGCAATCGAAATCAATCGAAGTTAAGTCTAACAGTGAATTTGGAAAATAGTTCCCCCCCCATAATAACGCCGAAAAAGAATTTAGAAAAGTAAATAAATATTCCCAGAAGAGACGTTTAACAACGCTCTCACCTTAATGAAGCCTGCGATGTAATTAGTAAAGATTTGAAACATACAATCTGTTATATACGATTTGCCAGCGTCGATTCTGACCTCAGAGAGGGGAAATCGGAGGGGAGAGGGAAACAAAAGAAAGGACACGAGTAGCGCTCCGGTGGGAAAAGGGGGCAACTCTGGTAACATAAAGATAGCGCTGTTAGCATTTAATTAGAACAACCGGAAACTGGTTGAGTCAAGTTTGCTGATTTCTTCTTCGTGGTGGGCGGGGCCTTGACCGCCGATGGAGTGAAGTCAGCTGGCCCGCCTTCACTTGGTGTCGGGATATTCTTGTGTGTGTACGCGAGCATGATGAGTGGTTGGACGGGCCGTTCGGAGGGCAGTTTGGTGAGTTGAGGCCCATTATACTTGGCGTTGAGTCGGTTGAGCTCGTATTTGTTGGTAACATCGTTACATGACTACAACATAAAAAAATTATCACATTCACCAGAACTGTTGGTTACCATACATAAAATCCGGTGATTATGTATATTAACCTGATTTATCGAATTGACAGTAACATATAAATTTAATTAAATCTCTAACAAATAAACTCTTGCATTATGTTAATATAGTATTGATTTACAAAATATCTACTTCATAAATAAAAGCTTACCCCCTTCCAAAGCAACCCTCTCTAGACAAAATGTCTCACCAGTAATGTGTATTGTACAATCAAACAAGTAAAGAGGATACAAAGGTTATGGCCTCCATTATCTTCTCATTCCACTAATGAGTAATTAAAAAGTTATTCATATATAAAATATCGGTAGTATTGAAAAATGTACTTACTCAACACAAATGCCTTAAAATAACTCAACAATGCCTAAAATTGACTAAAATTTTTCCAATAAACACTTAAATATGCTTTAAAAGGAAGAACACCAAGAGAATATGACCTAACATTCAAAAATGACCAAAAAAATTAAAATTTACATTTCTACAATTAGGGGATCATGACCAGAGTTTATATACTTATAAGCATAATATGTGACTAACCAACAAAAATATGACATGTCATCAAAACCCGGGCCATGCTCATAACTAAATCAGTTCGAGTCACATTTACACTAGAATAATACTCGATCTCGTGGTTTGTGAAATCACGTATAGCTGATAAGAGCAGTGGTGGCAACTTATCTGGTATTGAAGTCACGATGAACGATTCAAAATTCTAGTTCGGCGAAATTGATGTCGGGAGGAGAACCGAGGGTTAGGTTTGAGTGAGTTAGAGGGAGAGGGAGGGAGAGAAGGGAAGGCAGAAAGTTTCTCGCTTCCTCTAACTCCAACTGAATATTACTGTAACGAGCCTTTCACCGAGCTTAATTGGGTGAATTCAGTAGACAATGACGCCTGGAAACTCTGTAAACAATTCCGAGGGCATATGGGGAGTTTATCTAGGGGGACAAAGATGGCGAGGAGGAGGGGAAGTAAAGGGAAAAGGAGGGCTAAGAGGGATTATGTTTATTTGGTTCTAGTAAGTGACTGTATAAATCTTTTAGCATATTTATTTTGGCGCTTAGCGTGCTTAGACCCACATCGATGGACACGTGGACAAAGGCGTTATTTTCGTTGGGTTTGAAGTGTTTGTTTACCAAATGATTTCCCATTCTCTCTCTAAGTGAATGAGAGTACACTTCCACTAAAACAATACTTTCTTCATTCATACATAATTAAATCGAAGATTGTAATAATACTCTCTAGCATTCGCCTGGAGAAAGAGTGGGAAACTAGAAAGTTGATTTAATAACGCTATGCCACTGGTTTGGGATTCAAAGTTGGCCTCCCAAGTTAAGAGCTAGGAGTGTAAACTTCTACGCCAACCCTAGACTAAGATCTAGAATATTAAAAATTAAAAAAGTTCTCAACAATCCAAGTAATTACTACAGTCCGATTTTCATACAGAAGGCCTGAACTGACAGCTAGAGAGGTAACTAACTATATCTACGAAAGCGTATTACCAATGTCATCATCTAATTTGGAATAATACCAATACCCGTATTACCAATGTCATCATCTAATTTGGAATAATAACAATAACCGTATTACCAATGTCATCATCTAATTTGGAATAATACCAATACCCGTATTGCCAATGTCATCATCTAATTTGGAATAATACCAATACCCGTATTACCAATGTCATAATATAATTTGGAATACTAATAATACCCGTATTACCAATGTCATAATCTAATTTGGAATAATAACAATACCCGTATTGCCAATGTCATCATCTAATTTGGAATAATAACAATACCCGTACTAGCAATGTCATAATCTAATTTGGAATAATAACAATACCCGTACTAGCAATGTCATAATCTAATTTGGAATAAATACAATACCCGTACTAGCAATGTCATAATCTAATTTGGAATAATATCAATACCCGTATTATTCTATAACCCTGAACCACTAGATGGTAATTAATTGACCGGGCGTAGCAAAGCCATATTTTTTATTTTTTTAGCACCGCGTCTTAACCCATTCGGGTTATACGTGAATGACGTACTAATTACGCTAATGGTTTTACGGCTTAGGGAGGTTATATTTTTATAGGAATTGTATCTACATTTGCCTGAGGGGAGAGTGGAGAACCATTTTGGGAAAACCACCCTAAGTACACTCGACCAAGATTCGAACGCTGTCATTGGCAGTCTAATCTACTGAAAGAGTAGCATGTTAGACCACGCAGCCACCGGAGTGGGTGAGGCCTGTTATAACTTGATCATTTGTCACTTGTCTGTCTGCCCGGATATTTGTTCAACGATAACTGTCAGATGCATTGACCAATTTTAACAAAATTTGGCAGAGACAACGTTCACATGGTTTATCGATCTGGTTATTTGTTTCAATATGGCGGCTGCTCAAAAGATATGTTGTTTGAAAGCTCATCTCAAATAATTTGAATATAAAATTCTAAGCAATCGAATAAATACTTAGGATGGATTGTTTGTGTGTGCATGTATTGCAACACTGACCTCTTGAACCACGGGAACCAGGGGAACCAGGGTTATTCTCTATGAATATAATGTACAACTCTATTGAAGGTAGTATTAATTCGTTTTCTATTTAATTTGATCACCAAGAGAAAAATATCAACCTCAAATCCCAAGAGAAATATAAAGACTAGTAACGATAAGGACATGTCATCATTCTTAACATGATGTACTTAGAATTTATTAATGGAGGGCGCGAGGTCTACTGTTCACGTATCTACTATTCACGTATCTACTAGTATTAATTTATTAATGGAGGGCGCAAGGTCTGTTGTTCACGTATCTACTAGTATTAATTTATTAATGGAGAGCACAAGATCTACTGTTCACGCATCTACTAGTATTAATTTATTAATGGAGGGCGCAAGGTCTATTGTTCACGTATCTACTAGTATTAATTTATTAATGGAGAGTGCAAGATCTACTGTTCACGTATCTACTAGTATTAATTTATTAATGGAGGACGCAAGGTCTATTGTTCACCTATCTACTAGTATTAATTATTAATGGAGGGCGCAAGGTCTATTGTTCACGTATCTACTAGTATTAATTTAATAATGGAGGGCGCAAGGTCTATTGTTCACGTATCTACTAGTATTAATTTATTAATGGAGGGTGCAAGATCTACTGTTCACGCATGTACTAGTATTAATTTATTAATGGAGGGCATAAGGTCTATTGTTCACGTATCTACTAGTATTAATTTATTAATGGAGAGCGCAAGATTTACTGTTCACGTATCTACTAGTATTAATTTATTAATGGAGGGCGCAAGGTCTATTGTTCACGTATCTACTAGTATTAATTTATTAATGGAGGGCGCAAGGTCTATTGTTCACGTATCTACTAGTATTAATTTTATAATGGAGGGCGCAAGGTCTATTGTTCACGTATCTACTAGTATTAATTTATTGTGCTCTTAATTTATGACTACCCACCATACTTACACATTTCTCCAGGCCTTTCTGAGCTTGCTGATGAAACACGTCTACATCTTTGTTTAAATTTTGAGACAAATTGATGGAATTGGCTTTAATCTGTTCATTTAAAAGTATAATTAATTTAATATTATTATTTTGTAACCCTTTTTTTTGAAAAAGAAATGAGGATCCATGCAAATTTAATTATCTATTACTGCATTGAACCAAACGTCAAGCTCGTGGTTAGCTGATGATGGGGAGGTCTAGGTTTGAATCTCTACTAGGTGTACCAAAAATGGTCTTTGATAAATAGTTTCCCACGCTCTCTCCATGCAAATGAGGACACATGTCCTATAAATTATACCTCAGGCCTACTTATCTCCACACCATAAATATAATAAAAATGTTGATAGCCCGAACGGGAAAGAAGGCGTGGATGGAAAAATTATCCGGCCTATCTAAAGAAGAGAAGTTTTAACAAAATGCACCAGAATTTATCCAATGGGATAGAATGAAAACACAACTTTATATATATATATATTCTTAATGTGTCAGTATTTAGAGTCCTTACCCTCCATGTTAAATTCAAGCTTGATACCACACAAGCGAACTGTTTGTTGTAAAGCCACTACTCACTTCTTATAGAAAACACTTTTCAAGTTGTTAATGTTGTTATTAGGTGTTCTGACTTTCAACAGGTCCGTTGCCTTGTACAAATTGAGTCCTCTAGTATGTGCTATTAGCAGATTATTTTTCTAGATTCTAAATTCTTACCTTGTTTAAGGTAATCAATAAGTTACAGTCATCGTTTTCCTGGTTTACTTCTCTCTTCCCCCTTAAATTCTATGAGAACACTCATTTGGCCGTTTATACTCATCAAATGACCCATCCATTTATCCTTCTTCACAGAACCACCTCTTTTCATTGAGTATACTTAGAACTTCTCTATTAATCACCCAGTCTGTTTATTCTTAACCTCTCTAATATTATATTTTACAACATAAGATACCAAAATTTACCAATGAAATAAAGTGTAAATAAAATAAAACATAAATAAATGCATTTAAAAAACATTTATTAAGTAAAAACAAATATTTAATACTAAAAAAAAAGTAAATGTATTTAAAAATCTTAAGCATGTACAAAATTCCTGGAAAATTCCTTTAAAATCATGAGCACTTTAGTTGATCATCCATATCTTCATAATTTGGATGACCTGTACTTCAGTCACCTGAAGAGTTAAGTTCGAGATTTTCCACCTTGGAGGTCACGTGATCGTAAGACAAATGATATTTAACTTTCCCATTCAACCAAGCACCAATTGAATTAAAGCACGTTCAAAACGGGGTTGCATAAGAGAGTTTTGTCGCAAGATACAATGTTGCCCCTAGAAATTTACTTTGCGAAACAGGTCGGGAGAAATGTGGAGGGAGGAAAGGAAAAAGAATAATTCACCAAAACAATTATTTCTGTCCTATTTTTTTTCAATTGATAATATTGGGTACACTGTGTTCTATATTATAGTTTGACTTCAAAAGTGTTAATACTATATTACAATTATTTGATGTTTTAGTAATAAGGGGGTGGGGGTCAAATATCCTATTCATCCCCTTCCCTCTGGGTCCACCCCTGGTAAGAGGGGGAGTATTCATAACGTTTAAGTCGGTCGGTGGAGAGGGTCATCAAGGAGTGGTCTACTGTAATGTAATTTTAATAATTTATATCTGCCTTTTCAAATATGATGTATATATTTAATATTTTAGGGTACAATACATCGTGCATTCACCGAGGTCGGTGAAGGTGGATTAGTACTGAAAGGCCTCGCTAGAGCTGGTTATTTTCCACCCTTTTCTCTCCTACCGTGTTCCACGCACGAAGAAACCGTCTCATATTAGAAGAAACTTTCTTCCTAAAATTCCTCCCGACGTATTCATTCAAACTGTTTTGAATAGAGCTACATTAGTTTTGGAAGCGTTACATGTGGTGGCGTAAAATGATGGATGAACTAAAAGGTAAGTTTTGGGAAAGATTTTGGTGTTCACAAGTTGTGCGTGCGTAGCATACCAACCCGAGCTTAAGTTGGTTTCTTGCATTTGTGTTAAAAGTAAACATGTTTTCTTAGACCTAATGTATACGTGATAATTAATTTTAGTTAATAATTACTGTACAAATCGGGTTTTTTAATCCACACATGATTTTATAAATGATTTAATATTTTCATCTCCTCGTCAGTACAATGCCGATTTATGCTAATGGAGTAGTAACGAGGAAGGAAGTAGATAAGTAAAATATACTCACATTTGCGTGTAGGGAAGCTGAAAAAAATTTAAGAAAAAAAACCTCAATACGTTCTACTGGAGTTGAGCCCTGACCATCCCGTCATCTGGAAATCAGACTAAACCGTTGTCCTATCTATGCGAGTTTTGTGGGTTTCTTAAAATGATCAATTAAATATATGGATTGGAAAGAATGGCATGATTTGGAAACACTTTTCTGTACAACGTTAATTTAGAAATAACAAATGAACAAAACAAACGGGATATTTATGAAAAATTATAAAACTACGAAAAGTAACTAGATTTTTAAATAATAATTGTTTAATCCAAGACGTAACTTATATTCTTTATTTGTTTTCTGACGTATTTTTTTATTAATAATTAATTTTTGAGGAATAGTTTAGTTCTGATAAACTATCAAGTAAAAATTGAAGAGCAATTGCAAAGTTACAGCCCGTTTCGACAATTAATGCTTAGCCATAATTCATAACTTAATTATAGGTAGGACATTTACGTTCCGTGAACCATGTGAGCAATCTCATTTGAAATCACCAAAGCTTGTTTAAAGTTCAAAGTAATCATTCTTACGTATTTTTTTCAGTTCACTAAATAAAACGAGTTCCCAGTTTTCAAACGAATTATCATATTTTAACGAGCTTTATGTTTATTATTCGAGCGTTTGTTTACGTAAATAAAATAGTTCGGTGCACCACACAAACTTTCTCCTTCTTTTATCTTAAAATAGATATTTACTAAAAACTATTAAGATTTATGAAACGAAATAATAGGCCTATATATTGTTGTTGAAACTCTACACCAAAGATCATGAATGAAATAATATATACTGTTACTTTCTTACTCTATGGCATCAGGAACTAGGAACACTTTTACAGAAAGAGCAAGAAAAGAGTAATATCTATGTCCATCAAAGAGCATAAGAAACAAATCCATTTTTAAAGACCTGAATTAAAAAGTATATATAATTTCTTATAACTCAGAAACTATTGGTTTTATAAAAATATATTCAAAATAAAATATTTTTATCTTTAATAGTATAATATAACTTTACTTTTTTGTTGACATCCATGGTAAAGGCTACGTAGATTTGATCTTGACCACTGTTGCATTAATTTTACGGCAATCGAAATCAACACTGCAGCTAATATTATTTGCGTGTTAACGAACAAACGGTATTTTGCCTAGAAAACATGAATTTAGTTTTAAAATACAAATAATAAGATTTCATGAAAAATAATCGATTTCGCTTATAAATACCTTTATCGTTTTATTTCGTGAACTTAAAAATACATTAATAATTAATTTTTGAGGAATAGTTTAGTTCTGATAAACTATCAAGTAAAAATTGAAGAGCAATTGCAAAGTTACAGCCCGTTTCGACAATTAATGCTTAGCCATAATTCATAACTTAATTATAGGTAGGACATTTACGTTCCGTGAACCATGTGAGCAATCTCATTTGAAATCACCAAAGCTTGTTTAAAGTTCAAAGTAATCATTCTTACGTATTTTTTTCAGTTCACTAAATAAAACGAGTTCCCAGTTTTCAAACGAATTATCATATTTTAACGAGCTTTATGTTTATTATTCGAGCGTTTGTTTACGTAAATAAAATAGTTCGGTGCACCACACAAACTTTCTCCTTCTTTTATCTTAAAATAGATATTTACTAAAAACTATTAAGATTTATGAAACGAAATAATAGGCCTATATATTGTTGTTGAAACTCTACACCAAAGATCATGAATGAAATAATATATACTGTTACTTTCTTACTCTATGGCATCAGGAACTAGGAACACTTTTACAGAAAGAGCAAGAAAAGAGTAATATCTATGTCCATCAAAGAGCATAAGAAACAAATCCATTTTTAAAGACCTGAATTAAAAAGTATATATAATTTCTTATAACTCAGAAACTATTGGTTTTATAAAAATATATTCAAAATAAAATATTTTTATCTTTAATAGTATAATATAACTTTACTTTTTTGTTGACATCCATGGTAAAGGCTACGTAGATTTGATCTTGACCACTGTTGCATTAATTTTACGGCAATCGAAATCAACACTGCAGCTAATATTATTTGCGTGTTAACGAACAAACGGTATTTTGCCTAGAAAACATGAATTTAGTTTTAAAATACAAATAATAAGATTTCATGAAAAATAATCGATTTCGCTTATAAATACCTTTATCGTTTTATTTCGTGAACTTAAAAATACGGAATAATGATTTCTTTGAATTTTAAATAGCATTTAACGTTTTTGAAATAGATTTTTCAAACATTTCTTGAAAACACTGTTCGCGAAAAGTCGGTGTCCCTAGTCATGAAACATCTATATCCATCAAAATCTAGAGTTTAATTTTATTGACGATCACAATACTTTCTCTCCGAGGTGTAGAGAGAAAGTAAAAACATTTGCGATAAGCATCCGCTTGGATTTTTTACTTTCTCTCGACACCTCGGAGAGAATGTATTGTGATCGTCAATAAAATCTAACTCGAGATTTTGATAAATATAGACGTTTCACGAGTCCATACAAAAAAAAGTAAGGAGAAACCATGGTTTGACAACGAATGTTCAAAATTAATAAAGAGGAGAATGGAAACAAAATGACATTGATTAGAAAGTCCTAGTGCATTGAGATTAAAAGAGGAAATAATTGGGGATCATCAGTGTAGAGTTTTACGAAATAGATCAACAAAGGATCAGATTTTTACTATTAGGCAAATATTAGAAAAAAGTGGGAATACAACATTACGGTTCATCAACTATACATAGATTTAAAAAATGCCTACAACTCAGTTAAAAGAAATAAATTATATGAAATTTAAGTTATGTTTGGGATACCCAAAAATCTTTTAAAGCTAATTGAGGTATAAGAAATAACAAGACTTTAAAAATTAATATACTAATATTGTTTTTATGTAAATAATATAGAGTTAATCATTAAAAGTTCATTTACAATTATAAAAAAGAATTGACAAAAATTCTGACAAAAAATTATAATTTGATAAGATTTGCTGTTTGACAATATTTTCCTGAGGTAAAAAATTTATAATAAAATTGATTTAAAATACAATGGCAATTAGAAAGTTTTAAATAAATAAACGAGATAAAATTATTTATAAAGATTGACTGATGGTTGTAAATTGAGAATATAGAATTTAGTATTTTCAAAATTGTTAGAATAAGACGTAAGCCTACTTAAATTATGAATTATAATATAAAAATCTTACCTCATTGGTAATATTTAGTTATTAAAAGCGTATCATTGAGGCATGTCAGAAAGAATATTTACAATATTTAATAAAGAGGCATGTAAATTTAAAAGTCATGAATTTATAAACACAAAAAATGTTGATAAACAATTATAATCAAGCAGAAGAACATAAATGAATGGTCAAAAAGTAAAATAGACGAGACTAGCAAATCATGCAATAGTAATTATTATTATTAAGGATAAGTTTGCATAAATATTTCTTTGGAATGGTGTAATTTAAAGCCTTATATTGAATATAGTCCCATGCTCCTTGATGTCAAACGATGGCAAAAACCAGCCAGTGAATTTTAACTCTCGACATGTTTCGGTATATTTTAATACCATCATCAGGATTATTAGTGTTAAAAAAAGAATATTAGATTATATAAACTCTACATAGGTTGAGTTTAACGAATTAGATTGAAATTGAAATAATGTAATTAATGTTGAATAAAATTAGATTCATAAGAATTTTAAACTTTAAGAGCCAAACTTACTTATCTTTGAAGCACAGATGTTGTTGCTTAAATCATGATTGCTAAAACTTATTGGTAGTGTACACATGCAGGGTTTATTTATAATCTATTGTAAGAAAGAACTGGAAATTACTATAAAGTCCGAGGGAAATATATACCATGGTTAACATTATTTTAGGTGTGGAGTGTTGAAATGATTAAAAAGTTACTAAAAATAACTAGTGGTAATAGATAGATATAAAAGTGGGAGGATAAGAGTAAAGGTACTTTATCTTCTCGACATCATCCAATCCATATTATTTACACAAAAACAATAGTAGTATATTCAGTTTTAGAGGTTTGTTATTTCTTATCGCAACACTCCTTACTTGAAATACATTTTTAGAATGTTTTCTAAAATGTTAATTTAGTTATGTTTGACTCTATACGCGTGGCAGGGTATGGGTTGGATGTCACATATCAGATACTTTTGAAATACATGATGGGTGGAAAAAAGAGATGCACTTTCCCCATTACTTTCTAATCTAGCTATTAGTATAATGAAAGAGAGTAGGGAAGGGTTGACACTAAACGGTACAATGCAGATTTTAGGATATGCAAATAGTTTCAAGAAATGTAGAAACCTTACTAGAGGCTGGTAAGGAAAGAGGTTTAGGAGTGAACGATGAAAAGACTGAGTAAATGATCACACAGAGAACACGGATTGGTGACGAGAAATTTAGAGATTACTGCCAACAACATATCATTTGACAAGTTTAATGAGTTTAAATATTTAGAAACAATTTTAACTAGCAATAAAAATATTACATTGGAGATTAGGAAAATAATACAGTTAGGAAATGCATGTCACTACTCGGTCAGTAAGTTGTTGACATATCACCTGCGTTCAAGAGTGTAAAGGCCGGTACAAACAGAAAGCTAATCTATGCTATGCTTTGCTACGCTGCGCTATGTTTTTTACGATTGCTGGCTGGGCAATTTTTCCATCTCCCATCTTGAGCCATCTTATGTTGCGCATGCGCGTAATGCAGTTTAGGCTCCGTGTTGAACAGACGCAGTGCTGGTTTGGTGAAAATAACTATTGTTTTCAGTTTATTTAACGTGTATTTAAGTAATATTCTAATTAGGTTTTATATTTAATAAATGTTTTTATATTAAAATGGAAGCGTTAATTGAACAAGTTAAAACCTCCACCTCCTAAATTTTCTTCATCTTACCAAACAACTGCTAACAGCAGCATCATTTCTTACTCAATACTATCACCTGAACTCAAACGAGACATTTTGTAGAACGCCATCATAAATAAACTTCACTGGAGCAGACCAGAAAGAAACAGCACTGGATTCGGGAAGAAAAGAGGGGCCACTGCTTAGCTTAGCTTAGCAATGAGTGTGAAACCAAACTGACAAAGTCTTAGCACAGGACAGCTTAGCTTAGCCTAGCAATGAGTGTGAAACCAAACTGACAAAGTCTTAGCACAGGACAGCATAGTTTAGCTTAGCTAGCAATGAGTGTGAAACCAAACTGACAAAGTCTTAGCACAGGACAGCTTAGCTTACCTTAACTTAGCACTCTGTGTGTATCAGCCTTAAAACTCAGAATACATAAAACCATAATTTTACCGGTTGGTCACTACGGGCGTGAAACGTAGTTTCTTACCTTACATGACGAAAACAAATTCAGGGTGTTTGGAAACAGGGTGTTTAGGAAGATATTTGGTTCAAAAAGGAATTAATATGATGGGGAGTTGAGGAGGTTACATAATGATGAGGTACTGTACTATTCTCAAGTCATTGCTAAGAAAATCAAGTTGCGTAGATTACGTTGAACAGAACATGCAGAACCGTGCTCAGAGTCTTGACTGCAAACCCATTGGGAAGAGACCAGTGGGAAGACCTATACGCAGATGGGAGGATAGCATTATAATGGACCTTAAATGTACAGGGTATAATGAGGTAGACTGGATAGAACTAGCTCAAGATAGGGATAGGTGGCGTACTTTTGTAAGTGCGTCAATGAACTTTCGAGTTCTTAATGCCATGGAGTAAGTAAGTGAAAAAACAAATTTGCAAGTGAATTGTTTTAACCCACTTGATAAAAGTAGGAAAATCTTTTAGTAATTTTTTTCTAATGATGTTTTGGGATTTTTTTCAAATGTTATAAAAACCACTTTTATGTCAACATTAATTTTATTGGGGATTTTAAATCGAGATTTACGAAGTTTTAATAATGGTTCACCACTATGTATGTTCTCTAATTACAGCGCAAATACATTTACGGATCAAGGACGTTATTGGTAACCTTAACTACTCAACTATCTACCTTTGCCGAGCGTACATCTTTTCGCAAGAAGTAGTAAGCAAGAGGCCGTCAATCTGATAGCGTGATAATTTCGTAAAAACCCATGATTAGAAGGCTGATAATCTATTGAGAAAATATTGGCTAGAAAATAATGGGATCTTTTCAAAGTTGTTCATCTTGTGGTAGTAAGGCTTGGTTTTAGGGTGTTGTGACCCATTAAATCAGCCTTTTCATATATCAATGTGCATCTAAAGTTATTAGCAAGCTGACTTATTGGCTGCCCAACTTATTTATATGTAACTATAGAGGAGATTCTCAAAGAATCCAGTACAGGCATCATTACATCCACGCAAACTAACTGATTGCCCGCCCAACTTATTTCTAGGTGAGTATAGAGATTTTCAGGGAATCCGGTGCAGGCATTACTACATCCATGCAAACTTACTTAATGATTGTCCAACCTATTTCTAGGCGAGTATAGAGGAAATTCCCTAAGAATAAGATGCAGGCATAACTACATCCATGCAAACTAACTGATTGACCGCCCAACCTATTTCTAGGCGAGTATAGAGGAGATTCCCTAAGAATCAGATGCAGGCATCACCACATCCATGCAAACTAACTGAATGTCTGTTCAACCTATTTCTAGGCGAGTATAGAGGAAATTCCCTAAGAATTAGATGCAGGCATCACTACATCCATGCAAACTAACTGAATGTCTGTTCAACCTATTTCTAGGCGAGTATAGAGGAAATTCCCTAAGAATCAGATGCAGGCATCACTACATCCATGCAAACTAACTGAATGTCTGTTCAACCTATTTCTAGGCGAGTATAGAGGAAATTCCCTAAGAATCCGATGCAGGCATCACTACATCCATGCAAACTAACTGAATGACCGCCCAACCTATTTCTAGGCGAGTATAGAGGAAATTCCCTAAGAATCCGATGCAGGCATCACTACATCCATGCAAACTAGACGGAAAATTGTCCCCCTTTCTGTCTCTACGCGCGTCTCCCACCCGTCTGTACCTTGGAATTGCGGTTTCACATAAAAGCTGCAAATTGAGTTCATTGTGTTGATGAAGTAAGGCAAGATTCGAGTAAATGGAAGTAAAAGACAGGCAACGCAGAAGCAGTCATTTTGTGAAGCACGAACTCTTACAATAATAATGATTACTTCTTGTCGGTACGTTGTCCTGTTTAGTGAGATCCACGTGGAATACGTCATTTATTTCTCTTACAACTTAAATGGAAGTAATCAAGTTTATCCGTGTCTGCTAGGGTTTAAACCATTTTTCTATATTAATATTACAATTTCATTTCTTGTAAAACTATTAGCCACATTATTTACGCCATATGGAATAAATCTCTCTATATATTTAAAAAATACCTATAGAGTTTGGTTAAATTTATTCTTAAATTATTTTAATTTCCCTACGCATGATAACACCCTATTAGAATTCCTCTTAAATGCATGTATATAGTTTTTCAGGTTTATTAAAAGAATCGTTACAGAATTCAATCAATTTTTGAGCTTAACATCAAAGATATTTACCTGAATTGGGGGCTGAAAAGTGATATATATAATCATTATAGTACTTGGTCGGGTAGGTCAGGGTTCTACTTTCGTTTGTCTGCACTGAGGGTGCCTTTCTACGTGTGATTTAAGTTCTAACCTATGTTTTTCATTCCTTACTCCACGCTGTTTTTTTGTGGATTATTTTCTTTCCATTTCTTAGATTAAGTCGTTAAAAAACCTGTTACACGTACCAATTTTTAAAACTACCTTTTATTAATTAATGTTTACATCAAGATTTAAAATTAAGAGAGAAGTGAAAAAATAAAATAAAAACATGGTAATTCGTTGAAATTATATAAATGCAATTTTCAAATATTCAGGAAAGTAAACCAAAACATTATTTTGTATGAAAGCTCCTATTTCAAATCTTGTTTTCTTAAAACAATGTTAGAGCACTGTACAATCTTTGTTTGCTAAAAACGCTGATATTTAACTTTTTTTCTCATATCGAGAGAAAGTATTGCAATCGTGAACATTTTTGACCTCGATATTATGATGAATCTTTACATTTTATGTGTGTCCCTACCCCCAAACAAGTAGATTTTAACATCCTGTCTGTCTCCATGTCTGTCTGTCTATTTGTACATCTGTATATATGTACCTGGCCACAGATCTGAAATAGTTTGATAGATTTTGTTCAAACTTAATATTCAGATTCTGAAAATTAAAAAAATGACACCTGGACACGGGAATCGAGCCCTAGACTTTTGGCTAGTACGGCAAAGCTCTAACCACTGAGCATTGGCGTACTAAGCCAAAGTTCCCGGGTCAGATTCCCGTGTCCAGATGTCATTTTTCAATTTTCAGAATATAATATCTAAATGGAGTAATCCTCACTAAAAGCATAAATAATGGCTTCAGCTATTTGATTCTTAAATATGCAATCCCTTACAGTTATAATAATTGTACAAGTGGCAGCAATAAGCCAACTACCGAGTCGAAGGTGGCTGCTTTATCTGATAGCTCGTGATATTAATAAAATCACACATTTGTAGCCGACAATTTCAGCACATCCATCATAGACTCTGCCTTAAAATATGAATGAATAATGACCCTGGGCACGGTACGATTCCTGGATAGCTCAGTGGTTAGAGCATTGGCATACTAAGCCAAAGGTTCTGGGTTCGATTCCCGTGCCAAGTGTCATTTTTCAATTTTCAGGATATGATATTTAGATGGAATAATCCTCACTAAAATAATAAATAATAGCTCTAGCTATTCTATTCTTTAATATTCAGAGTTTATATGGCATGCCTGGTCAACTTGTCGATCGCGTCATCATTTTTGGTCAATTTCTAAATGTTTAGTGAGTAAGAAACGTTTAAATCCTCAAACATTGAATATGGTAGGCCTACTGTACGCTAAATTTATATCCCAACGAGCTTTCGACGTTTATGTTGATCGTTGATATTAAACTGAGTTGCGTCACACGACCAACAGAGGGCAGATCAACACAGGCACGGCAAAAAAAACACAATATATTTAAGGTCGGTGTAATATCTCTGAGAGCAGAGATGGCAATCTTGGTGGGATGGGGGCTGTATCAGATAGGTAGCTTGGTTTTCAGCAAATACACTGTTTAAGTTTGTTTCGGATTTTTCCTCATTCAACTACTTTATCCTAGATTTTTTTTTTAACATTAATAAGATATAGTTCCTTACACTCGTACTGCATTTTGTAACGTTAATAACAGTGAGTGGCATTTGTAGGGGAATAAGAAATTACTGCTTTTAAAAAGAGTAAGACTTATTATTCTCACGAAGAGTGGGAACTTAATTACTTTCTCATGATAAAGACAAATGTTGTTACTTAATTTAGCAATATACAAAAAAGGGAATTTGGCACGGCACTTCAACCCCCTTGACGGCAAGTTCCAGTTGGACTTTCCACCCAATAGTGAGTTTATAAAACTCAAGTTGAAAGAATTAAATTCATGTTATAGGCACAAAAAACTTTGTTCAGAAAGACAATTGAAAGCAGTAACCATTGCATCGTTCAAAGTAAGTCACCTTCTTACAAAGAAATGTAAACAGTTTAGTGATGGTGAATTTATTAAAGACACGTTTTTGGAAATAGCATTGAAATTACTGTGATGTGGCGGGGTGGAAAAGTGGGCAAAAATATGAGTAAACTATTGCAAGCAGATATATGTAACTGTAATGTCTTCTCTCCCCAGCTGATGAATCCACAGTTGTCAGTGATACCAATCATTCGCTCAAGTAATTGTTTTTATACGTATGGTTCTTAGGGATGTTATCAAATGCTTGATTTGATTCCTCCAAAAGAGAGAACTACAGGTCTAGACATGTTCAACGTCTTCAAAAATGTCCTTAATAAGTTTGAACTGCCTCTTTTTAAGCTAGTGTCAATCACAACGGATGAAGAAAAGGCAATGACAGGTCATATTAAAGGTTTAATTGCATTATACTAGAAATATGATGACTTCCCCTATTTTCTGAGTTATCATTGGGTCATTCACCAGCAGGTATTGACCAGGAAGCGTTCGAAACACAAAAGTTGTTATGGCAATAACCTTCAAAATTGAAAATTCAATCCAAGGATGATAGCTTCAGAAGTACATCTTCAAAATGCAACTGGGTGATAAAATAGATCTAATATTACATATATATGTAAGGTGGTTCAGCCATTGTGAATTTCTCCAAAGATTTCTCAATTTATATAGTATGCTTAAAACATTTTTGGAAGAAAGAGGAGAACAACATCGAGAGATTGAGGTTGAGGTCGGGCTGTCTGAATTGGCATTTCTGACAGATTTCACTGGCAAACTAACTTATCTAAGCCTAGAACTCCAAGGAAAAGATAAAACTTTTGGTGATATGATCGGCTTGATTTCTGTCTCTTTAAGCTCCAAACTGATGACCTCCAAAACACTCTCGACCAATTTCCAAACATACAAAATCACAATAAATACTATCCATTTTTTGAGTTAGAAACCGAGACACATGTTGTTGAAATGGGTCAAGTTCTATAGGAATTTCAATCCAGATTTAGTGGCTGATAAAAATCAAGGATATTGTTTGGTATCTTTCTTACCCATTCAGACCAAACTTAGACACAACGAATATAGCAATACAAATCAGTATGGTCTTCTCTGTAGATGAAACTTCTCTTGAAAATAGGACAATAGTTCTTCGGTGTGATCTGTTCTTAAGGTAGAACTCCCATACTGCCTGTTTTGTTTCAAATCCACTACGTGTCGCCTCTGTAGAAAATGTTAGGTCCATTTCCTTCACTGTTGTCTGACTTGAGTCGCCTGTATGGTTGACTGGTAGGTATATATTATTTTCAAACAATTGTCTCCCTCAACACCACCTGACTCGCAGGAAACAATAAAATACCAAGGATCTGGAAGGGTTCGTTTCTCCTTTTTTTCTTGTCTCTTGTTTGGAGGGCCGAAGTTCTATTTCAAACTGAGACATAGTAAGAGAGCTCATTAAACGTTCTCAGTTTGTACATTTGTTTATAAATTAATTTTCAATTAAATTATATCATATTTGTATTTGTAACTAAAGTGTGGGCCTATATCCTTGATATTTTGCATCAAATTAATACAATACAGAATTCGAATTGAAAGTTAATCAAAGTAAGTCGTTAAAATAAAAGGCCCAATAAATAAAAATGCTGAAAAATCTTTTAAATGTTTTTATAATAATTCATAATGGGCCAAATTAACCCCTTTTTTATAAAAAAAATATTTACAATTACACTATATAAAAGGATTTTACTTTTAATAGTTTAAGATTAAGAAGGCTTGTTTGGAGTAGGTGCACTAACATTATCCTGGGAAGGATGAAAAAAAGACAAAAAAGTTAAATGTGAAACCTATAAGTTGGAAAACCACCTTCACTGCGCTTAGCCAGGTACACAGCCTCAAAATATTCCAAATATAATCCATATTAAATCATATTTTTAATAATATTGATAGAAATTGTAGTTAGAAGATATGATATCTTACATATACAAGGAAAGAAAATTATTTTTTAATTTGGAAGTACCTGGATATTTGTGAAAATAAGCTTATCTCAAAGAATTAATTATTAAAAATAGTTATGTTTATTAAATTAATAAAATGTAAGTATTGATGACAAAAACCTTAAGGGTTATAATACATAATTTTAATTTGATACAGAATTATATAACAAATAACTGTTGAGAATTAACAAAGTTAAATTTTATATCAAGTATAATACAATTGAAATTAAAAGTTATTGAAGTTTGTAAATTAAGCTGGCTACTTGATAGACTAAAGTGTATTTATAGTATAAAAATGTAGAGTACAATAATTATACAAGTTAAGTTGACGGACGAGCGGTTTACTGTAGACCCTATTATTTAAGCTTTTAGTACAAACCTCTCACACCAGAGTGACTGAAATGCGAGCTGGATCCAACTGGTCTGTAACTGTTTGTTAAACGACTGAAAGTGTCAGTTTTAAACCATCTGATGTGCGACGTTTTATTATTTTGTTTTGCTTTCAGTTATTCAATAGTTGTTGGCAAAAATTGTGATAGCAAAACATATTAGAAAAAGTAATGAAAGATACTTTTGTATTAAACTTGTCGAAACTGTAGAAAAGTTTCTATGCCCATGCAGCTATAACTTAAAATATATTTACTGTCGTCTTTTTCCAGTTTTTTCACTGCTATAAGACTAAATATTCTTGCTATTACTTATAAGTGTATGAGTCCACCATCTTGGTGTTTTTTCCGTACTTTTTTGGTAAACCAGTACTTGACTACAACCTCATAATCTTAAATGCTCGACATCTTGGCTTTGAACTGATTTTAAAAAGTTTGCTCTGGTGGACGAAGAACGAACCCCAGACCAATTATTGGCAACCGTTGCTAGAAAGTTGTTTCTCGGTTGAGTTGCAGTCCCATTGCAGTGGTGGACAAAATGTCCAAACTTAGATTTCTATGAAGAGATGAATCTATGTAATGTTATTCCCCGTACCAGTGGGTACTTGGACAAAGGTGTAGGTATTGTCCTGTCTGGTTTGCTGATGGTAGAGAGGTTAGGGTTCGATTCCCAGCCGGATGTACTAATATTAAGGGTTTTCTCCTACATTTTTCCAACTCTACACCTCCAACCGTAGAAATGAAGATACATGTCCTCTAAAATACACATTACTCCTATAATCCTTCTTAGTGTAAGTAGGAAGATAATCCTAACGTGTAGTAAAACGTAGATCACGGAGAAATAAATCATAAAGGTATTGATTTAGTGTTAGAGGTTCCATGACGTAAAAAAGATTTAATTACATGATGGAATAGCCTAAATAGTTTTTTTTTATAAAAAGCCCAGCTCTGTTGTCGTCCAAAGAGACATATGTAGCTGTAGATCTCGAACCTGGTTCTGTTGTTCAAAGAGACATATGTAGCTGTAGATCTCAAACCTGGCTCTATTGTCCAAAGAGACATATGTAGCTGTAGATCTCGAACCTGGTTCTATTGTCCAAAGAGACATACGTAGCTATTGATCTCGAACCTGGCTCTATTGTCCAAAGAGACATACGTAGCTGTAGATCTCGAACCTGGCTCTGTTGTCCAAAGAGACATACGTAGCTGTAGATCTCGAACCTGGCTCTGTTGTCCAACGAGACATACGTAACTGTAGATCTCGAACCTGGCTCTATTGTCCAAAGAGACATATGTAGCTGTAGATCTCGAACCTGGCTCTGTTGTCCAAAGAAACATATGTAGCTGTAGATTTCGAACCTGGCTCTGTTGTCCAAAGAGACATACGTGTATGTTGGACGAAGAAGTCTCAAGCCAAGCTCCCAAATTGACATTCTTTGGAGACACAGGTATACCTGAGAGCATTCACGATGGAAGGGAGTGATATAAATAATTCGTAACTTTCCATCAGACGTACAAACAGTGAGAGGGATAAAGGGAGGAGTGAAATGGGAGAGGGGAGCCCCTGTCTAATTGGGCCGGTGCTCGGCAAATAGCGGTGGTCAGGCGGGCGGGTGTTTGAACAGAGGAGCGAGCGACAAGGCAAATACGGAATACAGATCTCTCCGAGATGGTAGTAATGGAAGGTAAACAATCAAGAGCCGGTATTGTTGGTAACGAAGATGTAGGGGGTCGTATGGGGGGCTGCGATCTGCTCCTCTCCCCAGATCCCCAACAGTTTTTTATATTATTATTATTGCTATTAATAATAATAATATCAACTCTAGACAGTGCTGTTCTCGGGAAAATATCAAGGGCGGATCAAAGAAATTGAGAACAATCGATTTTTCCAAGGCTTATTTCTCGTGTTTGTAGCCGATATGTTTACTCTAACAACCAGTGTTATATAGTTCATACTTTAAGGCGCTGTCTAGGTAGCAGAGATATTGCCAATCAGATGTTGCGCTTAGGTTAAATATTGATTAACTTTCCAAAGTCCACGGTTCTGATGTTTACTGGAGGGAATACCAACCTATTTTCTCTGACCCTATACATATATTGACTTGTAATCATAGTTAAAAAAAAGTTTAAATCTTAATATTTTCATTACTAATAGTTCAAAAATCTACCAATTTTATTGATCACTAAGAGCTAAATACCCGGGAAACGATAGATAACCGATATAGGAGCCTAGAATGGATATTTGTGAATCAAATGGTGTAATTTAATAAAGGGATCACAACACACATTGTGTTTTCATTCGTACCTTCCTCCTCTCCTATTTGCTCTCCCACTGCCAGACAGATCCCCCAGGAACGTTATAAACCCACTTAGTTTCTGGAGTTTATGAATTTCTGCTCGACTGTACTAGCAACGTAACAATAAACAAACGGGTATGTTCTTCGTTTAGCGGCACAAATGGTTTAATTAATTGTAGAGCATTGATATTAACGAGGATTGTTGTACTGGACTGAATTGATTGTATGCACTCAGCTTACCCTGAAGGGTAGGCAGCCTACTTTGCTTGTTTCCACTATGATACAGCTTAGGCTATATGATAGGACATGGTGGATAGCGTAAAGGTAAGACTGTAATACTTCACCGTAAATGGGGTGTACGTTTTAAAACAAAATTTAAGCGGTTTTATTTAGATTTCTAACTAAAGTAAAATTAGAATTGAAAAATATTTTAGTAAGGAGCGAAATGATAGTAATAGCTAAGAAAATATAATTCATTTGTAAATTGACTAAAATAAATGTGATATAATTGAAAATAAATATGTACATTACTATAAGTAGGAAGGTCGGGATATGATTCCCGGCTAGGTTTAATGAGGTCATAAATGGAGCCTAATCTAACATTACTCATCGTAAACTTCGCTTAGTATTCAAAATACTCTGTTTCAGACTAACCTTAGCCTATTATGAATTCAAGATTTTCATTGCACGCCAGATTCAAATAGGATCAGTACCTTTATCAATAATTTGTTCAGTATCTATAAGAAGGTATAGACATAGGCCAACCTAGGAGTGGTATTCACTTTATTTTAAATATTCACCAATTAATTTAATTGCCCCATTGACTCCACCAAACATATTTCTTGTTTCATTAACGACATTTATGTAAACTTGTTTAGATAATATAATAAATATTGATCTTTCCCAAAACATCTTCATGTGTGTGACAGTCACGTGATTAGTTATATTCGTGAAATATTGTTTTTTAAGTAGGTTCACCGTTTAAGATGAACTCGCGCTTGCAACGCTAATGTCCGCATTAATCAAATAAGTCAATCTTTTGTTTTTAATTACCACCACGTCTTACTACCTGTTCAAGTTACACGCATATATGATAATTACTATAATGTAGTAAGGAGGAGGAAGGAAATATTTAAGAGGCGATGCACCCGCATTTGCGTGGAAGGAATGTGTATAGCCACCTAGGAAAAAACACCCTAAGTACACCTGACCAGGACTCGAGCCCCGATCATCCCATCATCAGCAGGCCAGTCTGACTCGAGAGTGACGCCTTAGACCATTCGGCCACTGAAGCGGGTAGTTTGTTTAGTAATGGCACACATTATATGTGGAGGTTAACTGAAATATTGTAAGTAAATACAAATTAATAAATTAAATTTTAAATTAAGGGGGGGGCTTTCTCTCAAAATACAAATATTGGGGGTCGTGTCCCCCTACTTTCTGCCTATGTATTTGACGATATTAAAATCAGGGACATTGGAGTCCACCTAACAATAGATTTAGTCCCAAAGCCTGATATCTTTGTGGTTTCTTAGAAACATTAATTATTGTATTAGTTCCCAATATTTTGGGTATTATAAATATGAGATATAAAATACTACTAACTTGATGATCGTGTTTGTTACTTGTCACTTTTGGACTATTTAACCGATTCCAACCAAAATGTTAAGCACAAAGATCCTCAACAAAATATATATTTGTATCTACTTCAGGGCCTTCAATCCCAAACATTTGTACTGAGGATGTTTTTACTTTTTATTTACTGCCCGTTTGGGCTAGCCATATATTTACACTACTGGAGTAGGGACGAGGAGGTTAGCGTGAATGTGCCCACATTTGCGCGGTGAAATAATGACAAAAAAAATAATTTTAATCCTTATTTCACCAGATCGGGATTTGAGCCCTACCCTCACCCACTATTAAATAATAATAATATTCAACATCCAAAGATATATTGGATAAAACAATACAGGAATGACCTTACCTTGTAAACAAACTTGAGCAAATCAGTGACATCCTAAATGTAGGCCTATGTGTAATGGGTGGGTCTTTTAGATAACAATCTAGCTCAACCGGTAGTGACGAGTAAATCATCTTGAGACCTCTGGTTTTAAGTTGGACAACTAGAGAAATAAAACAATAATAATCCCCTGACAAATGAACGATGTATTCACACTTACAGGATAGCATTAATAGCATGGTAGCAGCACGGTCGGCGCACAGTCTGTATTCACACTCACAGGACTGCGCCGGTGTGGCAGGACATATTTAGACTAGGAAATTTTTAGGTAGTGGTTCTTTGTCAGTGCCGACCTTAGGAATTGTGTGTATGTATCTTTTTGGACGTTTATTAATTTGATTGCATGTAATTTGCATATATATTGTTAATGTAATGTAATGATAACTTAAGACATAGTTACATGTAAGAGAAGGCCTATGCCTTAATTTCACCATGTAATAATAATAATAATAATAATAATATTTAGCAGCGCGTCTTACTACCCGTTCGGGTTATACGCCTAAGTACTAATTACGCTAATGGATTAGGAATTGGGAGGGTTAAACTTAGAGGAAGTGAACCCACATTTGCGTGGAGAGAGAGTGGAAAACCACTTAGGAAAAACCACCCTCAATTCACCCGACCGAGATTCGAACCTCGATCTCCCCGTCCTCGACGATCGAGCTCAACACGACTAGCGCGTTAGCCAACTACGCCACCGAGGCGGGTTTCACCATGTAAATAAAGACAATAATAATATATTAGGTTAGGCTAAGTTAGGTTAGGTTATATTAGGTGTCAAATATTCAGGTATGCCACTGCTCAAACCAGTATTAAATATAGGCCCATCTAAATATTCAAAGGCTTTTGAAATAATAATATGCTGATTAAATGTCTTTATTTTTTCCTTTTTAAGATAAGATAAGGTGTGAGAGGTTGAATAAAGTATAGTATGATTTTGGTAGGAAGAGCAGTAGAAGTTAGTTACTAAAGTTACTAAACAATGTTAATATATTCATACATAAAGTCATGCCATCTGCAAATATTACTTTTGGTAGATATCATCAATACCTATCAAATAACATAAATAATATAAGAAAATGTTATCAATGTTGGCCCCAAAGAAATATTTTTTTATTTTCTCTACGGTTCTTCCAACCAAAATCAGGGTATAGCATTAATATCCTTGAACACACATTTTCTAGCCAACATTGAGATTATTAGACCTCTGTTGGGTGTCAAAGAGATGCCGTTCTTTTGAGTGCGTGCCGATGCTGTACTAGAGTCCTTCTTGCATTCAGACTAATAATATCCTGGACTAATGTTTTCCACTTACACCGGTCGTGTCGTGTAGTTAGCACTCATAGCATGGTAGCAGCACAGTCGGCACATAGTCCTGTGACTGTATATTACACTTTTATGAAGAAATCAGGATACTATCTTATTAGTAAGAACTAAGAATATTAAAGTGAAAATAAATATTTGGGCTAGTTGTTCCCTTTCATATGTTTTTGTGGTGTGTAGGCTAGTAATATTCCCAAAACTCCTCCTTCACTGAAATGTACTTCCCAAACCTTCAATGAAGAAAAAATTAATTATCCAAGCTAACAATAATATAACAAACTAGATTTTAAAGATATACATATTGTTTGAGGGGAAGAAATCATGTTTTTATTAGTTAGTTTAAATTGAAATCACCAAATGTTTTATTTTGGAAGGCATAACACAACTTTTGACATCAGTTGGAATTGAATGTGAACGTTTTATTAGTAGGGGAATCACAGAATAATCACCCTACGAAAATATGTTCACTTCCAACACAGACTAGATGAGCGCGGTTTAAGGATAAGATTCTGACGTCATATACCACTCTGGCTTGTTCATTATTATGCTTTTCTTGGCAGCTTGAGCTAATTTCTAAGTGTTGCTATCAAGGCTAAACAACGCTACCCATACGCTGTATTCTCTTTATAGCTTATAAAAAATTATTAAATAAGAACAATTAAATACATGCCAAAATCATTACCTTGATATATTTGATTAAACTGGGACAACATTGTCGTTACAAAATATACGTACCACATATTTTGATATTTAAAATTTTATGTTATGTGCATGTTGAGCTTTAGTTTGCTATAAATTATTTATTCCATTCTAAAGTAAGTTCTGCAACACAAATAAAATTAAATATTATTACTTGGTGAAAATTCACAGGTGTCAACATTTATACAAGAAAGCCAATTAGTTTTTATACATAAATTTATATTTAAGTAACAAATATTTATTAAATTTATGAATTTTGGATAAGATGACAAAACTTAAACAATGTCAAAATAAGTTAATAATAATAATAATAATAATAATAATAATAATAATAAAAACTAATAATAATAATAATAATCCAAAATCCTCTCTTAAAATTGTATTTGATTTGCTTCACACAATCTGTGCAGATGTAGTCGTAATTTCATTTTATTTAATTCAACAAAACTGCACAAATTTGTAACAATTTTCACGTTTCACCAAATTACAGCTTAAGGAAGAGCGGTTTTTTTATATGTGTAATCTATAGTCTCACGATTTCAAGTATGATTTTTACTTTCTCTCAACCCCTCGGAGAGAGAAGTATTGTAATCGTTAACAAATATATCAAACTGGATTTTTTGATAAATGTCGACGATTCATGACTCCCTGAAACATAAAAGGTTGTTTTCGTGATACCGTCCCTCTATCTGTATCTCTGACTAGAGCCTAAACTATCTTAAACTATCTTGTACTTACCAAGGTGTTTTTTCCAACCCTAACATAAAGGAAAGTTTGATCAAATTTTGTATCCCGGCATTGTTTCAAAGTAGAAATAAAATGGCAATTCTCATTC
The DNA here is from genome assembly GCA_902151455.1 of Timema bartmani. NCBI lineage: Eukaryota > Metazoa > Arthropoda > Insecta > Phasmatodea > Timematidae > Timema > Timema bartmani. The sequence continues at coordinate 33,388 of CABFWB010004381.1, forward strand.
CCCATGAAAATGACTTTAAGGACACTTTACATAAGCAGAAACTTCCAATTTTTATCATATATCTGCAACTATTTGAGATATCTTTGTAAAGTTGTAGTAGTGACTATTCAAAGTTAAAATCTTTTATTTGAAAATATTTTTATAATAAAAGCAAAATATAAAACTAAAATGTATTATAAAAAGAAATTTCGGACTTTTACCACCCGATATTGACAGTGTTAGGATCTACCGGTAAATTCTAAGTTTTACCAGTATTCGAACGCTTAAAGTAATTTATGCTACACATTAAATCCCTCGTGAATCAATTTAAAGGCTTCTAATACATAATTCTGACTGGAAAGTAAAGAATCAACCATGTTAAATAAAGAGTCACGTTGCAAAAATATATATTACTAGAAGGTTTTTAATTATTTAAAAAAATATTGTCAAAATTTTTAAAATCCGGCGTCAAGGTGTACATTCGTGCATAGGGACTACAATTTTTTTTAAAATTTTTTAGCCTTTTCATGCGCTAGATATCGCGCAATGCTCATAAAATACAAACACACTATCAATTTATTTATATAAATTATAGAGGTATCTCATTACTACCAACATGCTATAAAATTGTATCCAACATTATTCTAATGAGATTGACTCCATATACAGAGGAAACAATTAGGGATCATCAATGTGGATTTTGCCGAAATAAATTAACAACGGATCAGATTTTTACTATTCAGAAAATATTAGAAAAGAGTGGGAATACAACATGGCAGTTCATCAACTATACATAGATTTCAAAAAGGTATATGATTCAGTTAAAATAAACAAACTATATGAAATCTTAGCTAGGGTTGGGATACAGGGTTAATGAGTTTAAATATTTAAGAATAATTTCAACAAGCAATTGCAATATTAGATTGTTAACTAGGAAAAGAATACAGTCGTGAAATGCATGCTATTACTTGGTCAGTAAGTTGTAAACATCTCCCCTGCTGTCAGGAGTGTAAAGGTGCCCACTGACTTGCAGATCTTGGGAAGGTGATGATGTGCAGGCCAGGACTGAGGTTTGTGATCGAAAACTGGCACACATTAGATCAGTTCGATAACTGAAGTCTAAATTATCTCAGTCAACGGCCTATAGGTAATCTATAGTAGCCCCATGGCTTCTTTGGTGCTGAGTGATAGCTGATGGCTTTGAAAAGCTACCAGACCAAATTATGTATCCCTACGCCGAACCATATGATCTACAAAAACATGTGTTTAGTAGCTGTCACTTCTGTCAGTTGTGAACTGTCAGTCAGCACCAAAGAAGCCATGGGGCTAGTGTAAGTATCCACCATACACACAAAGAATTTGTCCTGGGATTTGTAGGCAAGTATCGGCCTTAAGTTATCAGTACAACCTGAAATACTTTGTGTCTGTGGATCAATGGACCTCTCGTGGAAGAAAATATGCTCGTTGTTGATAGTTACACCCCCCCAAAAAAAGAAGGGGGGGAAGGGCTTTTTGGGTTAGAGAGTGGTTACAAAAAAGGAATAACTTGTCACACATTATACTTATAAGGGAACTTAGATTTTCAAGCAACGAAGAATTAAAAAACTATTTACGTATGAGCGAGGAACCATTTCAAATTTTGCTAAATTTAGTAGAACCGTTAATAAGGAAGCAAAACACAAGAATGAGAAGTGTTATTAGCGCCGAAGAAAGGTTGAGTTTTACTTTAAAGTTTTTAGCAACAGAATAAAGTTTGAAAGAGCAGACCCGAATTACGCCAAATAATTGACTATATTTCCTTTCTGCCTAAGGTTTCTATTCGCGTAGCACTTATCTTTAACTTTCCATAAAGACATGTAATTTATGTATATCAACAAATTTCCTTAAACATTCTGGGCTATTGCTTTACTTTCCTGAGATGTTTAAGGCAAAAATCTGCCCAGCCAAAAGTTCTGGGTTTCGTTAACTAACTGAGAAAAATGACTACAAACATACAGGTTCCTGCTTCGATCTGTTATCTGCAGGCTGGGACTTGCCTCGGAACTGAACAACACACACAAACAGTTTTCAGTTTCGACGAATGGCCGGCAGGTCGTGACTTCTCTGTTAACTGCGAGTGAATGGGGATTAATAGCTTTCAGTCCGTGGAGCATAAGGTGACGGCCTCTTCGATAACTGCAAGCGAGTGGGCACCTTAAATGTAAAACTCAAATCATCCAAAACAATAATTTTACCGGTAGTTCTTTCTGGGCGTGAAACTTAGTCACTTACCTTACATGACAAAAATAAATTTAGGGTGTTCGAAAACAAGATGTTTAGGAAGATATTTGGTCCAAAGAGGGATGGAAATACTAGAGAGAGGAGGAGATTACATAATATGGATTTTCATACCCTGTACTCATCACAAAACATTGTTATTATAATCTCGTATATTACGGTAGGAAGGATATTTAGCGCGAGTGGGAAATTCTAGTATCATTTTCAAGAGTATTGACGGAATATGGTGTAATGAGGTGGACTGGATATAACTGTTTCAAGATAGGATAAAGGTGGCATACTTTTGTAAGTGCCGCAGTGAAATTTTGAGTTCCTAATTACATGGTGTATATAAATAAATAAGATTATAAACAGAAATATGTTGTATCATAATTTTTCGCCTTAAATTCGATTCTTTGTACAGTACATCTCCACTGAGAGAACAGGTTTTCCTCAAATAGAAAACGTTACTCAAAGTTTCCCATCAAAGTACACTATCGGGAGAAATCATCTAATGCTTTGTTTCCGAGCAGTTGGCAACCAACATTTAATATTGGCCCCACACACAGAGTAGTTTACTCCTTCCTGCATCTATGCTTATTTATAAAATGTTATTGCTTACTATGCCATTTTAGTCTAGTAGTGAACCACATCATACGATCAAGAAGTAAGCGTTACAACCCAAACGGGTAGTAAGACGCAGTGCTAAAAAAACACATGAGATTGGCTTAAAACATTTTCAGAAATTAAACTAAATTTTCCCACGGAACAATGTAAGCTTCTTTATTCAGACCTTTTTATGACTGGTTTTTAAGGTGGGAGGGAAGGGGGCGTGAGGGAAAACCAGTGTTTTTAGAGTTTTATGGCAACACCTTCTTTTTGCCAAAATAAATAAAATTTAGCCCCAGTACAAACATAGAATTTAATTTTATTCATATGGTGACCTCAAAATTTATTGAATATCTGCGAAAGGTGTTCTGGAATTTATTGACAAGTTTTTCTCTTCATTTAAAAAGTTTGTTAGATAATGCCACCATGCTCATGACAGATGTTCAGGAACTGTTGATATCAACATGTGAGGATAGTTAAACTCTATATTTTTACTGGAGCAATATTTTATATATTTTGGCCAGAAATTTGTTTTGCCATAAAAACTACAAAAATACTGGCCTTTTCTCGCGTCCCCTTCCACCCCACCTTAAACAGTTGAAGTCTCACCTTGGAGTAGGTCCAGTTTTAATTACCATTTTTAAATCGTTTATTGCTCTCCCTACACGTGTGCTTTATGTCGAAACATTGGCATATCCTCTGCTGTGAGACGACATTGTTTGAGATAGAGTTTTCCGGCGCCGAGTTAATTAATAACAGAGTCAACATTGTCGATAATATCGTAAAAACGTTCTGCTATATATATATATTATCTGTGCTCCTAATGGCGGTGAGACTCGGCCAGGTAAAACAGATCCCAAAGTCAACAGAGCGGTGGACGGACCACTCAAACAGGACAAGATCGTATTTGAACAAGCTTAACAACGTTTTCACTATTAGCGAGAAATAGCGTACAGGGGAAAAAAAAACACACTTCTTTTCATTCCAAAGAGTTGAAGTGATTCTAAACCATCCGTTTTGTATGAATCGCGACTCTGTCTATAGACTATATATTATCCAGTACGCAATTAGCACTTAATAGAGAGGCAAATTTTGAGACAGAATAAAAAGTAGAAATAACTCAAAATTAGCCCAGAAACGCTTTAAGCAACACAAAGTAATAGAAATATAATTTACGATAGAAACTTGACGAACCAAAATGGTGTAGTAGGCCACAGATAGTTAACTAAATTAATATTTATACAAAAAAACAACACTAAAATCTGTTTAGATAACTTCTTGTTGAAATACTTGATATGCCGTTAAGCCACATCCAGATTATAACAGAACAACGGACACGAACATTTCCACGAACATGTTCGTTGTTCGGTTCGCTGTGGCCGAGTGTCCAGACTAGAACAGAACATGTACGCAACGTGTTCCCATAGTTGGCTGGTTTTTTTAATTATCTTTACTAACGAATAAAACAGATATCAATTAAACAACTGGAGTAAAAAAACGCTCGTGTGTTTGTTGATGTATTAAACCATAAAAAAGTAAGTAGAGATCGTCACAAATAAAATGAACAAAATACTTTAAGTATTAACTTTATTCATCTTAATTTCACAAACAACGTCTCCTATTCAGCAAACAAAAATAGAAAAAAATAGCATTTCTGGAAATAAAAATTTGGCAACAATCAGTCTATTAAGTCGTTTTAGTAAAACTAGGTATGCCGACTTATAAATTAGCAGTAGGAAATAAGGTGCAGCATCATTAACAGAAAATTAGGTAAAAAAAATACGCCTCTAACTCTCCCCCACCCGATTCAGTGTCCACAAGGTTTAAGACGTCACTCTAGTATTAGACTAGACTGCCCAGAACAGGGAGGTCAGATTTAGATCCCAGTCGGGTGCAGTGAAGGTTTTTTTTCTCTCCACTCAAATGTGGGTACATTTACTCTCAATTACACCTATCTCATCCCTAGCCCATTATTGTAATTAGTACATAGGCATATAACCTGAACTGGTAGCAAGACGTGATGACATCTCGTAGTTGTCCCTCAAGTACTTAGGGCGTATTTTGCTCACTGAGGTCAAACAAATATTTAACCTACAAAAAAATATATATAGGTATAATGCCTATATATAAATAATAGTTTGTATATAATTTCTTAACTTTTCTTGTACCGATGGTATCTTTTATTTATTTATTTTCCTTTCTAAGGGCGTCTAACAAACTTTTCATTTGTTTCCTGCACTCGTTTACATTCCTGTTCATCACGGCCCAATATCCTCCCATGCATCCTGTTTGTTTTTTATTATATTGATCTGGATCTTAGGATTCCAGATTACAGGGTGTGCCTTATAGATCTCTATGAGCGTCATTTATTCTTCTTTTGACCACTACGTTTTTCTACAAAATTCTAAAATAAAGGAGATTATTATTATTATTTCTATTACTAGACTATTAACTTAACCCATACACTAAGAAATACACTCGCCAAAAGAAATATGTAGGCTTACTTATAAAAATCAAAACCCTCGTGTGACTCCTCTACTGTCCGGCCACGAACATCCTTTGATGCGACGGGCAAAAACCGACAACTGGTGGATCGGTGCCGAACAGAGCAACGAACACCTTTTGTTACAATGTTCTGTTCGGAAAACCATCCGCACTTGTCGCGAACATGTTCGTGTTCGTTGTTCAGTTCTAGTCTGAACGGGGCTTTTAGACGCGTTGACTAAACGTTAAAGCTCGCCCATTCTGGTGTGCTTGCGATGAAGAAGTCGGGGATCAAATCCCGGCCGGGTAAACTGAGGGTACTTTTTCCTAAATGGATCCCCACTCTACCGTCAAGTGAGGGTACACTCACAGTTCTACCTTATTTGCCAATAGTCTATTAAATACAGATATCCCGTACGGGCAGTAGAGATGAGAATTTTCCGCAGTGGCGGCTTGCGGTGGAGGGGTTAAATTGTGGAGGTGGCACCCAGAGCCTATTATACTTCGAAATATAGTGTGGTAAGAGACGAGTGGTTTATAAGATGGTTAGCACGAGGGTGAGGGAGCGGAGGGGGAGGCGTAGATAGGAAGCACGGAGGATAGGNTATAATTTATGAGCATAACAGGTCTACAAAGGCTCGCATTCATATGTTTCTTTACTACTTTTTTTAAGCACCAAGTCTTACTAACCGTTTGGGTTGTACAACTAACTACTAATTACGCTAATGTGTTAGGGAAAATCACCCTCAGTGCAACCAACTGGTATCGAACACCGATCTCCCAGTCATCAGCAGTCTAGTCTATTGCGAGAGTAGCGCGTTAGACCATGCGGCCACCGAGGCTCGTTTGATGATGTTCCTGGTGTTAACGCTATAACGATATTTGTCCCGAAATTGAGCACCAATTATAGTAATACCGGTTTTTATGATGCGGATGATATGAATGTGACCTGTACATGCCCCACGGTTGGGCACCAATTATAGCGATACCGCTTTATATTATGATGACGAAGACCCGTGCATGCCTTACTGCACACTTGTTATCACACGGCTCTAACGAACTGATTTTACGTTTCCCACTGTAGGATTACTGAATGGTTGATTGTCGAAATTAATAGAGATTTAACAATGAACTCCATTTATTTTATTAATTTCCCTATTATTATTATAAAATTGACATTGGTACAGTTTTGTTCATTTACGAACTGACGCGGAAAGCCTGGGCTAGTGCTGTTACAGACTGAGATTTTCTCTTTGATATTACTAGGTTTCTGTCTGGATTTATAGGCACAAGCTGCTTATATATATGACCTACCCCTTGCTTCTTGGACCCCTTGTCGCCAGTGCCAGAACCAACTAATGGTAGAACTCCTGGCAGCCTGATGTTGTGAAGGCTGGCTTACTATTGGGTAGAGGCAGCCAGCTTATCCATCACCTGATTTTCAATAGAACGGAGGTTTTTTTTTTTTTTAAGAAAGACA
>CABFWB010004381.1:48729-60317 GCA_902151455.1 Timema bartmani
CCCCCCCCCCCCCCCCCAACCCCGATAACACCCCCCTCCACTATGAAACAACATGAAAACATTCTGGATCCATCCCTGTTACTAGCCGTCTAGCCGATTTACATTCAATTAAACTATTTGGGTAGGGGAAATGAAGGTTGAGTAAATGCACCCACATTTGTATCGTGGGATAACAGGCGAGGAGAGAATGTGAAACCATTTAAGAAAAACCACCCTGAGTACACCCAGCCGGGATTTGAACTTTCGCTTCCTCTTGCCCAGAAAAGACAAACACAGCTTGACGTTTATTTCGCGCGACCAACATTGCAGGTACCTAGAGAGAGTATTCGCCACTGGAGTGTAGATAAATGGCAGCCATCAAGCTATCATGTAGCCATTCAAGAAACCACATGATCTGCAAGACCATTTGTTGACTTGTTGTCATGTTTGACAGTTAAGATTTTCACAACAAACAATCTGTTTTAAAATGTGTTTTTATTTTAACAGTTTTTACATCTTTTGCAAGTTGTCAATTACCACCATTCCTATGCTGAATGGACTATAGGTGTTAAACATACCAACTAATACAGGAAACACAGTCCTACCATAAATAATATAAAATTTACATTAATCGATGAATGTATGGACACTATCATGGGAGAGTTTTCAATCATTAAAAAGAATTGAGCAGTAGATTTGTACAAAAATCACCAAATATATTAATTGCAGGGCTGGCTCGTGCCCTTTTGAAACCCTAGGAAAAACATGAAAATACTACCCTCCCTTCTTAAGACATTAACATAAAAACCATACTGCACTGTAAAACATAATAACACAAATTATTGTAGTTCTCAAATAATTAGGTTTAGAAATTTTAATAAAAAAACAAAATTCTCCAGATACTCAAGATCAATCAATTTAAAAACTAGAATTGTCGAATCTTACATTGGGAAATTAGTTTCTAAAATCAAATATTTTGTTAATAATGTAAAAAAAAAGTATACTCACCATATGCAGTCTTCTCATAAAGACAACATATGTATAATATTTTATAAAATTCAAATTAGAAACGTATTATGAAAGTATACACGCTTACATAAAGAGCAAAGTTTGAATATTTAATAAGTAGATTTTTAAGAAATATGTTTGCTATTCTAAATACATATTTTTGAAGAATTTTTTTTTTTTTNAGTTCTACAATCTACACTACATTAAAGTTACAACAATAGTTTCAGTGAGAAGGCTGTGCCTGTTTATTTTTAAATATAAGTTCTACAATCTACACTACATTAAAGTTACAACAATAGTTTCAGTGAGAAGGCTGTGCCTGTTTATTTTTAAATATAAGTTCTACAATCTACACTACATTAAAGTTACAACAATAGTTTCAGTGAGAAGGCTGTGCCTGTTTATTTTTAAATATAAGTTCTACAATCTACACTACATTAAAGTTACAACAATAGTTTCAGTGAGAAGGCTGTGCCTGTTTATTTTTAAATATAAGTTCTACAATCTACACTACATTAAAGTTACAACAATAGTTTCAGTGAGAAGGCTGTGCCTGTTTATTTTTAAATATAAGTTCTACAATCTACACTACATTAAAGTTACAACAATAGTTTCAGTGAGAAGGCTGTGCCTGTTTATTTTTAAATATAAGTTCTACAATCTACACTACATTAAAGTTACAACAATAGTTTCAGTGAGAAGGCTGTGCCTGTTTATTTTTAAATATAAGTTCTACAATCTACACTACATTAAAGATACAACAATAGTTTCAGTGAGAAGGCTGTGCCTGTTTATTTTTTACTCTGACAACTGACAAACGACTGTTGACCTTCAACCAACCTGCGCGCGCACTCCCCCCTTCCCGCCTAACAACGCCAAATACGTCTTATTTGAAATCACTGATATAATTTTATTACGTCAAGGGGGTCGTCAGAATTTTTTTTACTTGTAAAGGGGTCGCATATTCAAGAAGGTTGAAAAACACTGCTATACAGTATTACATTTTAGCTGCCCTAGGCAACTGCATACCCTGCCCTACCCCACATGAAAGGTCCTTACACTTCACTAGTCATTACAAAGACTGTGGTTTGGACGAGCAATAAAGTTGGCCTAGGTCATAGGCAAGGATACACCAGATCCTCAGGTCCTTGGGCCAGGTTGAGTCCATAAACACTGGGTGCCGCTAGTGTCAATGCTCAGTGATAAAATACTTCCCAATTGTTAAACGTCTCACTTTTAACATGTTCCTCATAAAGGGACCATTTTAATACTTATGGAAAGTCTGCGTAAGCTCTTTGGATGGTAGGATTATGTTGGTTGGTTCCCTGAACCTTGTGTTGTAGGAGCCAGCCGATTGACTAGAGAAGGATATTTGTCTACTTCGCTCTGGTGAAACCATATTTAAAATGAGTTTTTAATGCCCCTTGATGGCACCTAGCGATACCCTTGTTGAAGTACTCAAGCTCTCCCACAGAAAGCAGCCACTTTAGCCTGGAGGCTGTTGGTCTGGTGTATCCTAGATGATGTTCCACATAGAAACGATGACTAGTGTTAAATTAAACTATTAGCTATACAATAAACTGATAATACAATATTGTTTCCAGTGTATTTACGACCACATCAAGGTGCCAGAAGTGAAGAAAAGAGGACGGCGCTTTAACTCAGCATTTTGGTTGTATGACGATACAGCGGATAAAGTCGACGATAACGAAGAAATGAAAAAAAGAATGAATCTTTATCAAAAACGGAAGTAGATAATATTCTAATATAGAGCTTACTTACATTTATTAACTTATGCAAACAGTATTACAAGATTTAATCACTATATTCATTATTAGAAACCATCATATGACACGCCACACTTTGGTAAATGTGAATTACTGTAACGTGTGTTTTTGATTGGTTGCTAAAGGTGTTAAGAAATCACTTAGTTTCAATTGCTCAATGTTTGTCTGAGACGAGGCTGCTAAAGATGTGCGAGGGAGAGGCTTTCTTTATTCTTTTTAAAGCAAAAATTACTCATTATATGAATAAAACACTTGCAATCGAGGTGTCCCAAACTTTAAAGTTACTACTTCATTCGGTAATAGTGTTTCGTTGGCAAAAACAAATTACCTATATTTAGCTTAATAAATCTTTATTTTATGTTATCCTACATTTAGAATGATAATCATGAATACAATCAAAGAAATAACTTATTTCTTAAAAAGGCAGCTGAAACTCCACAGATGTCTAAAGTCCCATAATCACCAGGCAGATAGCTCCTAAGCCAAGATGCATACAAATAGGAAACTTGTGATGCTTATTTAATGATATTAGCAGGAGTATACAATGCAGGGCTTACACTTTTGAGTGTGTGACTTCCGGTACGTGTAATTAAAATCACCCTATTCAGCTATAACTTTAAAGAGGCACTATTAGAAGAGTGAGTGTGCAAATATACATTTTTTTACTTTAATAAATATTACAAGGTTGAATACTTAAATCTTGTGAATTCCTTTTTGTGATTTTAAAAAGGTATCCAATATGATCGCGCAGAGAACACAAATTGGGGACGATAATTTTGAGATTATAACAAACAACATTATCATTTGACATTGCTAATTTAGTGTCATGGAGTGCCAGTGCACCACATTACCTCATAGTGGTAGTGACACAGCCAACGGTATACTGGCCAGTCTCTATAGTACTAGTAGGGATACTGGTTTGTAGGAACCGTGCCAGCGCACTCAGGATAGGGCTGAGCATTGGGCAACGGTTGTACTTGTGGTATACTGACCGGCAAGGCAGTTTCTGGGGATACCAGTTTGTAGGAACAGTGCAAGTGCTCATTGTAAGACTGAGCAACAGTTGTACTTGTGGTATACTGACTGGCGAGGCAGTCTCTAGGGATACTGGTTTGTAGGAACAGTGCAAGTGCTCATTGTAAGACTGAACAACAGTTGTACTTGTGGTATAATGGCTAAAATATGCCAACACCGATTGCCGTAAGCAGCGAATACCGTCATGGGTGTGGGTACGACCAAGGCTAGTAACCTAGTCTAATCTAAATTTATTACTAAAAGGAACTTTAAAATACAAGCCTCGGATGACCAAAGCCATAGATGGGCAGCTGAGGTTAAAACTGAAGGGCCCATCTGTCGATAAGCTGGCGAGAACATGAACTGTTGGAACGTGGAATGTGAAAGGATTGTGTGGTAAAGAGAATGAATTGTTAGAAGAAGTGATTGGAAGAAAAATTTATATTCTGTGTGTATTGAAACCAAGCGGAAAGAGGGGTCTAGGTAAATTGTTTGAAAACAAGTTATTCGAAAATCAATTTATCGAAATCAATTCACCGAATGCAAAACCATCGAAAGTAATTTTGTCGAAAATCAATTTTTCGAACCATAAATTTTCCGAACGATATGTTTGTCGAAACCACATTTTTCGAAAATCAATTGCTAGATCGAAAAATTGGTTTTCGAAAAATTTATTTCCAAAAAAATGATTTCGAAAAATTTATTTTCGCCAAATTGGTTTTCGAAAAATTGCTATGTCGAAAAATTGGTTTTCAAACAATTAAGCTTCGAATAATTGAATTTCAAAAAACTGGTTTTTGAAAAATTGCTATTCGGTAAACTCGCCGGCTACCCGGAAAGAGAAAGATGTATTGATGACGAGTGATGGTAGCCTGGCACTGTGGTCTGGTATGGATGCAGGGGGAGTCAAGGATTAGGTTTATTCCTTAGCCAAACAGCTAAGCTATTTGCGAGATCATATGATTTGGTGTCATCTAAACTTCTATGGGTACGTATGAAAATAGCCATTCGTAGAATTATGTTGGTTCCTGGTTATGGGATAGCAAAGACGAGAGCAAGAGAATGAAGTTTTAGAATTATCTCAATGAAGTCTTGAATGCATGTGAACCGGGTGAAAGAATTATCTTGTTAAGAGATATAAATGGATGGCTGGGACGCAGAGAGAGAATTCAAAGAGAGTGTAAGGAAGGTATTGTGATACAGGGTAAACGATAATGGTAATGTGCTAGTGAGTCTGTTTTTATAAAAAGGGTTTTTTAATTCGAACTCATGGTTCAACCACAAAAATATTCACTTGCATACATGGAAAGAGATAATTTGAGAACGATGATTGATGTTGTAATGTATGGTGAGAGACTTAGAAGTTTAGTCAATAATACCGGTAGTAGGGCTGTGCGGGGAGCTGAATGAGGAACGGATCATTTCCTAGTGATCTCAGTAGTTGAATTAGATAGGAATTTTGTGAGGAAGCAATGCAAGAGTATTAAGCAAGTAAGGGCCGATCTTATGACTCATGGATAAAAATTAATCTGGCCGGTAAATATTTGCATCTGGTCGAACTGCGTCTTATGACCGCCAGATGGCATTTATCTGCCAGATAAAATGTATTTATCCATCACATTTTTATCGGGAGTTTTAAGTACCTGAATTCAAGTCTGATGCAAGTTTTCAGACATACAAGTAATAAGAGGACAGAGAAGAAGACACGACGGGGGAACGACAGGGTGAGGGTATCAGTGGATGAGAAGAATAAAGCATTCAGAAGGAGTTGTAAGAAGAGGTATAAGGAAACAGAAGAAGAAAATAGTGAAGCGAGTGTTACGGGACGCCAGGAAGTATTGGATGCAAAAATGGACAGAAATACTGGAACTGGACGTGGAAGGAAGTAAAAAGGTGTTATATAGCCAAGTAAGAAACATGAGAAGAGAGAATAGACAATAAGCTAGAGTGATGGATGAAGAAGGAAGAACGTTGAAGATAGGAGAGGAAGAAAAGGAACCTTGGATGAGATATTTTGAGAAAATGTTCAACCCGGAAGAAGAAAGAGATAAGAGTGAAACAGAGGAGCTGGAAGGAATATTAGAAGAGGCAGAAAGAATTCCCATACAGAAAGAGGTGAAGGCAGCATTAAAGAGAATGAAACAAGGAAAAGCACAGGGTGTTGACGAACTGACTGTGGAAATGATAATATCTGGAGTTCAAGTAGGTATACAATGGTTACATTGGGTGCTGAGAGTGATTAGGAAGGAGATCAAGTTGCCGGAATACTGGAAAAAGTCAGTTATAATACCTCTTTTCCATAAAGGAGACAGGAAGAGGTAAAAATTATTAGGATATAATCCTGATGTGCCACTGTACAAAAATATATGAGATATGTGCCACTGTACAAAAATATATGAGAATATACTGGAAAAGAGCACAATAAATAAAATGAAAGGAACGTTGAGAGAGGAACAGCATTGGTTTAAGGAACAGAGGTCTACAATAGACTTAATCTTTGCCATACGACAGCTGATGGAAAGAAGATTTTAATTTGGAAAAGACTTGGTAATAGTATTTATGGATGTGGAGAATGCATATGATAGCGTGGTTATAAATAAAGTTTGAAAAGCGATGGAGAAGGCTTAAGTGGAAAGATGAGTTGTTTTGAGAGTGAGGAAAATGTATAAGAATAAGAGGAGTTGTCGTTATGGGACGATGGAATTGTTCAAATTGGAGATGTAGTGAAGCAGGGGACAGCCCTCTCACCACTACTATTTGTAGTGGTAATGGAAATAGTCATTAACAAAGTCACAGGTAATAATGAAAACCGTGATGTTTTCTGGTGAAATTATGGTATGGGTGGAGAAGGAAGAGGAAGTAACAGAACTACAAAAATGAAATGAGGAAGAATGAAATCTAGAATGGCAAATTGTGACGTGATGGTAGTGACAAGGAAGAGGATAAGGCCTAGTAAAGCTATAAAGTTGGATGAAGTAGAGTTGAGAAAATCACAAAACGTAAAATATCTTGGAAGCGGGATTGAGGTGAAAAGTGGAAGTAGAGAGGATTTAATGGGAAGGGGACAGCAGAGAGAGTTGTTTTATAGGCGTGGGAGAGACCTGTTATGGAAAAGAGAAGTGCCATTGAAATGTAAAAAAAAGTGCTATACAGGGCATACTTTGTATATATTATCACATATGCAGCAGAAACATGGACATTGAATGTAAGGGAGACATGTAAAGTGGAGGTCATGGGAATGAAGTTTGTGAGGAAATTGTTAGCTCTCACGAGGAGAAACAATATTAGGAATGGAGCTATTCGAGAAAGATTGCTGGTACAGGGAGTACATGATACAGTAGAGGAAGCAAGACTGAGATATAATGGGGCTATGGGCATCTAATGATAATGGAAAAGAGGAGGATACCAAAGAAAATGTTGGAAATTAATTATTCAAGAAAAATATCGCAAGGGAGGATAAGAAAGAGATGGAAGAAGCAAATAACAGGGAGTGTACATTTGAGAAGAGAAAAATGGAAGAAATTGAGAGGAGAAGAATGGAAGAAATTGAAAGAAAAAGTATGGTGAAAGGATAGAGGAAGATAGAAGACTTTTAATAAACTGACTTGGCCACAGGCTGGAAACAGTTGATGATGTTGATGATAGTGAGCACACAAATGTATGTTGCATTCAAAGGAATAATATACTTAATTTTATTCAAATACAACCTAGACACGTAAGTTGAACCCTTGATAATTTTATTAGATTAAAAAGATGTTTTTATTCGGCTTCAACACAGTGCCATTTTGCCATTTTTAACCAATACTAAGATTATGTTTGAGGAAGGAACATCATTCATATCTATCAAATAATAATTTTTAATTATAATTTTAATATTAACTTTTGAATTTTGTTTCCAAATTTAAAATACTTTAGTTTAAATGATACCCTTAAACTCACTTTGATCAGCAATCATTTAAAATAAATACCGTTCAAAATACGAAAAAAAAGTTTTATACTAAATAAAATGGGAAATACTCATATAGACTATAAGCTATGCACCAGTACTGGTGGTGTGACTCGTGATGACTTCGTAAGTTCTTGCAGGGAAAATCCGAGCGACATCATGTTTACCGCGATCAATTTCTCGAAAATTCTAAAACATAGCTCAACGTTGCTCGTAAACTACTTGGACAGTCAAATTTTTTTTTAGAATTTGTTATAAAACCTTCAAAAGGCATGAGAATATTATTAAATTCACAAATTCCAATTAGTTTTCTTTTAAAAAATTGTTTTCTAATGAAAGAACTACAATGAGGTTTTTATTGCAGACATATTTTCACTCTGTGTAAAAGTTTTTTCCTAATTGAAATAGATGGGTAATATTACTATACGAAATGATCATCATAAACTGAATTTTATTTTAATATAAGACTCATTCCTCAAACACCAATACTTTCCACAGTTCGATGTGTTTACGATTCTTCACGCGCGCCAGGTTTTCGATAAACTGAAGCTTGTCAGATAAACCAGTCCTTCATTCCGTTTGGTTACTGATTGACGATTGTGCTTGAAGGGAGACTGGATATTATAATAGTGATTTAATAATGGAAGTAATAATAAGAGTTGGTTTGTCTAGTATAACGCACAACATCCCTTTCAAGAATGGCCCATTGGAAAAGGGAAAATGATTAGTGGTGAGTAATCATATAGCAAGGGTGGAGGAAATAACACAAGATTTGGAAAATATGATTAAAGGTTTAATCATAAGGTAGACATCAGTAAGCCTACAATCATATGGAGTGGTATTACATGTAAGTAATAAACATATAAACGCTATCGTAATTTTTGAAAACAAGTGCTATAAAAAATTGTAAGTGGGTTTATAAAGTCAATAGCTTATATTGTGTCAAAATTAGGTAAAAATAGATTTTCAGTATTATTATATAACTATATATTACTAAATTACTTTTCAGAAGTTCTGATATTAACTTAAGATCATTCGTTCAATAATTTATTCATATGACACTTAAAATATAATTATTTTCACTAATAAATTCAGGTGTTCTACCCAATTTAACGTGAAATTCTATGATTAATCTCGTTTATTTTGCAAAGACATACTTACTGAATATAATTTAAAATACATTATTCAACTCACTTAACCTGTGAAAACATTATAGCCTACTTATATATCAAACTTAGTAAACATAAATATAAAAGAACACTTTTCGCGAATCAGCTATTAAATCTTATATAATATTGTCAGACAAAGTGGGCAACAATATAAATCTAAGATGTATTTATTCACTAATTTACAAGAATGAGTCTTATATCAAAATAAAATTCAGTTCATGATGATCATTTGGTACATTTAAACTACCTGTAACCTTGTTACAACGTATAAACGCTAAGAGTTTGTTTGAGTCACCATCCTGGCCCCAGTTGACCCGTCTTGGCAAGACCACGACTCGACAAACACATCGCGGCACTGTCAATGTTGAACTGGCTCAAGGACCGAGGCTCACTTCCCACTGTGATAGCTGTGCCGCACCCAAGAAAAAAAAGAACGGTATATGCGAGCTCAATGCGCACCTCCGGCCGTGTTCAGAAACTCATAAAACTGTTATTCAGCGCATTTTTGAAGGCGCGTGGAATATTTGAGAATATTATAGAAGCATACTACACCGTACCCCTCTCTCCCACCCTTGGTTACCACGCCTTGAGAGCACATGGCATAGTCTTAGGATATATAATGGTAGGGTTCTGTGATGTAGACACACATTACACTCTGATCATAAGGTGAGCAACGAGCTAATAAGTTAATTAACGCCAGAATATTCTAAATTCCCTTTGGCTTTAAATGTTATATCTAATTCAAAATTATCGTTCCGGACTTTTTATATTTAATTTGGTTGTTTATTAACACATAATGACCTTGGTAAGTTTGCTCTTAAAGCCATGAAAAGATTTAATATCTTGGATGGTTAGTTAAAATCGTTTGTATGCCTTTATATTAGAATCTTTTTGAAGGACATTTTGGTTCTTGTATTTCTAACTTATAGCCCTTTCTTACCCGCCTAACGGATGGGTTTTATATGTTAAAGTACCATCACCTTGGGACGGTCGTAAATCAGATAGCGTCATTGTTCAGCTCTGCCTATTGGAGGGACTATACTCATTTGTTATTTATTTGGAGATTGTTTACTATTGTTGAAGATGTTGAAAGTGTATTGTATGTTAATCAAAAATGGGGCCGCGAGTCGGCGAATTTATTCTCTTATTTGGGATTTAATATTGAATGTTTGTACAGCCGTTTTGAGAAGTAAGTTCCAAAGTTAGAATCTTTTGTGGTTCTTTTCAATATGTCCGATTTAGATGGGAGGACGTATGTTAAATGAGACCACATTGTTATTGTTTGGACTATTTGGGAATCGCCGGTAATAAAAACTTTATATCTATCTCAGATTTACTAGCTTTATTATTAATTACCTGGATTTTGGTTCTGCCTGTTAATTACTATTATGCTGGGTCTAATAAGTATTTAGTATGAAGGTCAATTTAATAATGGATTATATAATATATTTTGAGTCGCCATCTATGTGCGTGGGAAGACTTCCCACAAATATCAGATGCTGTTTATCTACCGTTTGGGCATTGACGGTGTTCTATGGTTCATAGAACCTGTTTTTGTCAATTATATTATTGTTCATTTCTGATGGCTATTTACAATTTTAGCGCCTAACGCTTTATTTTGTCTCACTCTCTCATTGAGCTGTATTTATTACCTGAATAAAAAAACTCTCTTGTTACCATCCTCGACTGTTATTTATGAGTAATGATAAGGGGGAGGGATCATACCCATCTATTTCAATTAGGAGTTTTTTTTTACACAGAGTGAAATTATGTCTGCAATAAGAACTTCAGTATAGTTCTTTCAATAGAAAACATTTTTTTTTCAAAGCAAACCAATTGGAATATGTGAATTTTAATAATATCCTCATGTCTTTTAAGGTTTTCATAGCAAATTCTGAAGAAAAAAAACTAGTGTGATTGTCTAAGTAGTTTACGAGAAACGGTGAGTTATGTTTTAGGATTTTCGAGTATTTGATCACGGTAAACATGATGCCGCTCGAATTTACCCAGCAAGAACCTAAAAATGTGGCTGTCTTGCGTGCTCGTGTCGTGAATTCAAATATCGTCTGAACTTTGCACGGCACCTATAGTTCCCCATAAGAAGCAGTAGATTGCTAGGACCCTTCATGTCACTCCAAGAGGAGTCGACACGGTTAGCAAACACTTCAGCCTGTTACTAAAGACGGCCGTGGCTTGAGACATAACTGCACTATACCTCAAATGGGCAAACTAATGGTCAATGGCTTCACTCAAGAGTGTAATATTTTCGTTGGGTTTATCACTCAACTGACTCAACTGACAGATTGTGTGATTATTCAGCTTCGCACTTTGTTCGTAGGTCCTGATTCTCAACTGAGCGATCAAAACGGTAATAGTGTCTCTCAACACTATTATTATTCTACTTGTATCATCACTCAATTGAGTGATTTGCTCCAAAGTATTATGCGTTTACTCTATTTCAATCGAGTGGATTGAGCATTAACTATATCAATAAATTGCATGATTTGAGTGGTAGTATTTTCACTTGCTTATGATAACTGTGTGAAGGTATTATCATTCAATCTTATGAGCTACTTTTTTGACCAGTTCACTCAGAGCAATTATAGCTCCCTGTGAAGCCTACTGGCCAAGGCCGTAGTTGGGGGGTGGGGGTTCGGGATTCAACCCTCCCCCCCCAACCCCCCG
>CABFWB010004382.1:5130-15649 GCA_902151455.1 Timema bartmani
ACTTTTTTCTGCAATAAAATATGTCAGAGCATGTATTACCGATTTTGACTAAAGATTACAAAACACGGAGTAAAAATTAACAAAAAAGGTGTTGAAGAAGAAACTGTCTAGCTTTCCCCGTTTTCGAGATAATCATACATGTGTGATTTCAAAGACAAGTGTTAATTCCTGCCAGGTAGGGAGCCAGTATAGCTGTGTAGCTAGCTGTGTTAGATACATTTGTCTCTGAGCTCAAACTTGTGTGATTATCTCGGAAACGGGGAAAGCTAGACAGTCTCTCCAAGACACCTTTTTTGTTAATTTTTACTCCATGTTTTGTAATCTTAAGTCAAAATTGGCAATACTTACTCTTACATATTTTATTATAGAAAAAAGTCTTACAACACCCCCTTTTTTACATAATGGAGGTGAGTAACGGTAACAGCACATTTAATTTATTAATGATCAAGGTTTAAATAAGTAGTATACAAATATTCGTTGTAATACCCTAAGCAGTTTTCATAATATTTTACATAACAGTCGTTTTTAGCTCTATCTTTAGGGGTGCATACCGCCCTTATTATTCAAGATGGACCCTAGGTTGCTGATGAGAATTATTCTATTTTCACCCAAGGAATAGCCTGCCAAAGTTTGATGCAATGTTTTAGATACACGTTGTATAACACACTCAGATGGTGGTGTGCAGTTTGTTACATGCTTATACATAGGGCCTACAGTATATTAGTAAAATGCAAGGAAAAATTAACCCATTGCTAAACCACAAATTAGTTGATCTGCACCCAGAAAATCTAAAATCTAATATTGATGAAAATATAATATTCAGCCATGTTTACATGCATGACTTGAATTGCTTCGATATCTGTATGCCTTTTATAATATAATATTACTCTATTCTATAGTTTATTTCTCTCTATTGACATAAAAAGTTTTACAAATTAGCATTTATTTTTGAAAATATATATATAAATAAATAAATAAATAGTAAGTTAGGCCTATATTAAAAAATACTCAGATATACTGTTGAAATTGAAACTTATCCCACACTCAATATTAAATAATAGTAATATTATTAGAATACTTACATAGAAGTACTATTATAAATAGAAAAATCATATTTTCACTAAGCAAGAAACCCGCCTCGGTGGCGTAGTTAGCTAACGCGCTAGTCGTGTTGAACTCGACCGCCGAGGACGGGGAGTTCGAGGTTCGAGGTTCGAATCTCGGTCGGGTGAACTGGGAGTGGTTTTTCCTAAATGGTTTTCCACTCTCCCTCCACGCAAATGCGGGTTCACTTCTTCTAAATTCAACCCTCCCAATTTCTAATCCATTAGCGTAATTAGTACTTAAGCGTATAACTCGAACGAGGAGTAAGACGCGGGGCTAAATATTATTATTATTATTATTATATTATTACTAAGCAAGAAGGGAGTTTGATAGTTAAAGGGTGGTAGGGAACCAGTATACATCTCCTATATAAAATAGGATTAAACGTTTGGGTGTGAGTTTTTTTATTTCCCCCCTAACTCTCCAGGTTAAATAGTTGTTTACATAGCTTATTTATGAATTTTCTAAAAAAAAAAGACAAGTATCCTTTTAAGCTCTTCTATTGTACCCCTTATTTTAATATAATTTTATTTGGCAAGATTAAACTGAATTGACATGGAACATTATTATAAATAGCATCATTTGTTATCAAGATTGTGTTTGAGACCTGAAAATCAAATTAAGTTTTATCAGTCAAATAGTAATTATTAATATTATTGTTAATTTTATTAGTGATATTGTTAATTTTTTATGCAAAAGGGATCAAGGTCTATAATATATATTTCACTGTAAATAATTGATTTCAAATATACATATAACTATCAATTAAATTCTTTAGTTTAACACTATAAATAATATCAAATGTTATTTACCATAACACTTTTCATAAAATGACTTACACTTTTGTATTATTCTTGTTTGCAGGTTTGAAAAACTGGATATTACACCCAAAAGTGCACAGAAAATTAAACCTGTTCTAGAAATGTGGATGAAGGAAGCTGAGGAAAGGTGAGAAAACAAACAAGAAACAGTAAAGAGGTAGAATAGAAAATTAAAATGGAAAACTTGGATTTCAATTCGCTACAACTTTAATTAATTCTAGCCTACCTAAATAACATATGCTTTTTCAACAAAAGTGAGTATATTTTGTGTTTGGAATGAAGCGTCTGCTATTTTCATCAGTACTGATACTACTTACATAGGTATGACTATTGTCTGCACGAAAGATTTTACAAGAAAGAAAGTTAACCTAAGCTAGAGCACAGTATGAGGATCATTATATAAAATGGTAATAATTTTTTCTTTGCAGTCAATATTTATTTCATTTTACTGTGTTATTAGTGTTGTTTTGAAGGAATAGATAGTATGACTTGACATATTAATATGTTTTAGAGTAGTTTTAATAACTTTTGTAATTACTGTATTCCTTCAGAGTTCCTACCAAGGAACAAATAAAATAAAGTAACACAGAAAGGTAATAGTTATCTTAAAAAACAAGAGAGTGAGAGAGAAAAGAGAGATAGCTATGTAATTCTAAAGAATACTCGGAAATAAGCTACTTATAAAAATTATCAGATACGTCAAGATGTATTTAGTTCAGACCAGAGAACTTGGAAAGTCTTATGGACAGGAAAGTGGGTGCTTAGTATACATTCAATGGAACCACTAGTTAAAACATTATAATACTAAAGATACAATGCTAAAATTAATTTGAAACTTTAATTTTATAATTAAATAACCCACTTCGGTGGGCGCATGGTCCAAGGCGCTACTATCACAGCACACTAGACTGCCAATGATGATATTGAGGTTTGAATCTCAGTCAGGTGTACTAAGGGTTGTTTTTCCAAAATGACTTTCCATTCTCTCTCCAGGTAAATGCGGGTACAATTCCTTTAAATATAACATCCCTAAAACCATTAGTGTAATTAGTACATAAGAGTATAACCTGAAGGGGTAGTAAGACACGGTGCTAAAAAGTATATATATTATTAAATCACACTCACTATATTTTTTTAAATCAAAAGTAAATTTTTTGTTTTAAAATAAAACTACTATACAGTCATTTCTGTTCATACAGCATGTTATAATGGAAGTAGGTACATCATATCACATATCATATGTACAAACTTTTTTTTAGGCCTGGGGAGGGGGACATTTTTAACATCTGTTATAAAATTAACTACAACGAGGTACTGCGAAATACTTTACTACACAGTAACTTTTGGGACACCTGTATATATTATACTAGAATCCTTATAAATATATATAGTGAAAAATAAGTTATATTATATATTGTGCAAAGATGAATAGAATTAGAGGACTTGAAAGTTTTAGGAGTCAGTAATTGGAATACAATTTGTAATAATAGAACGGGTATTAAATACATTAGTACTAGAATAATAGACAAAAAATGGGATACTTGAAAAATGGCCAGGCCTCACAGAATCTCCAGGCATTTGAGGCAAGTGACCTTTTTTTTATGACTCTGGCTGAACAATTGTCAATGGCAGCCTTATCTCAGGTGTAAAAAACTATCAGCATTTTTGTTCCTCTTACATGCAATAAACAAATGGCACTGACACAGTTAGTGGCTTTGTTTTTAACTCGTTCACCAGTTGAATAATAAATTGGTGCCCAGAGATTTTCTGACTTGTGACCTTGTAAATTACCAATGCAGTGAGGGTTGTTAGGTCAAGAATGTTGTAGAAAACATGCACTGGCGATTGATGAAAAGCAGGTCTTACAAGCTGACTATATCAATGCCACTGCTTGTATAGTTATAAAACTCCACTGTTTCTGGGAGCTTCTTCTCATTTGCACATTTCTCAACAGTTGGGTAGAGCATGCTCAATAGCAGGACGTTCTTCTAATACTTTCCCTGGTACAAAATCAATGTAATGACCTCTGGAGCCTTGAAGATATTGGTCTCATACACTGGAGCTTTAAATGTCTTAAAAAATTCTGGTCTCTTCTGGTGCAGTTCACTGTCTCTTTAATATTCTTTTCCTCTGCTTTCAATCTTCGGGGGCAGCTGTAATAATGTAAATAAAATTATCACACTTATATTTCACCCTTTTTTGAGGTATAGTTTTGTGAGTTTCAAAATAACATCTTTCGATGGGAATTTATTTGCAGGATGCCGTCTTTCCTGGGATGATAGTAAAATAATTCACTGATCATCATGCTTCTAATAATTCCGTTGATATTTCCACAATGCTGCTTCACAATAATGAGTCATTGCAATTGAAAGCAGAAATTATAATCATTATTATCAATGGCGTCCAGCCTTTAGCCGGGTCAGTTTAGTAAAATATCTCCATCTTCCTCTATCCTTCCACTACTCTTCCTCCTTTAATTGACTCCATTCTCTTACCTCCCTCTTCCTTGTACACTTTCTGTTATCTGCTCCTTTCATCTCTTTCTTGGCTTACCTTGCAGTCTTTTTCCTACAAACTTCATTTCCATCATTTTCTTTGGCACCCTCTCCATCCTCATCCTCATTACATGCCCATACCATCTCAGTCTTGCTTCCTCTACTATCTCATGTACTCTCTGTACCACCGCTCTTTCCCGGAAAACTTCATTCCTAATCTTCTTCTCCTCTTGACAGCTTATATATTCCTCACAAACTTCATTCACATGGCCTCCACTTTCCTAGTCTTTCTTACATTCACTGTCCATGTTTCTGCTGAATGTGTGACAATGGGTACAAAGTACGCCCTCTACAATGCTTCCTTACACTTCAAGGGCACTTTTCTTTTCCATAGCAGGTATCTTACACACCTATATAACAACTCTCCCTGCTGTACTCTTCTCATTAGATCTTTTCTACTTCCACCTTTCGCCTCAATCATGCTTCCAAGATATTTTATGCTCTTCAATTTTCTCAGCTCTACTCCATCCAGCTCTATAAATTTACTAGGCCTTATCCTTTTCCTTGTCATTATCATCACTCACAAGCATGAATTTAGAAATTGTAGGGGGAGGGGGGGCACAGATATATTGAATGGAGAAACATTTGCCTGCGCTGGTTGGCATATTTTTCCTTAACACGCGTCCTTCTTGCCAATTGCCTTGCCCAGTGCCCAGTGCTCACCCCTACTCTCCCACAACCTAGCAATAAGATGCAAAATAAAAATCTCATTGGTCTCACAACCTCATTTGTCGCCACCACAGCCCTCACCCCCCACTTACAAAAGTCTAAGTAAAAATAAAATATTGTACCTAAAGGGGGTAGGGGGCACGCGCCCCATTTACCCCAGCTTAAATTCGCACTTGATCACTCACAATTCGCCATGCTAATTTCATTCCACACTCTTTCCCTTCCTCATTCCATTCTTATAGCTGTTCCTGTACTTCCTCTTCCTTCTTCCTCCATACCATCAAGTCATCAGCAAACATCATGGCTTTCATTCTTTCCTCCTCAAGTTTCCATGCCACTGTATTCATGACCATTTCCAATACCATTACAAATAATAGTCCATTGCTTCAATCTATTTTTTATTCAAACCATTTTGTCCTTCATCTCTCTGTCTTAACATGTCTCCTGTTATACTCATACACGCTTTTCACTCTCATTACAACTCCTCTTTTAATTTCGGTCTCCTCCATGGCTTTCCAAACTTTATTTCTATCCACGCTATCATATGCTTTCTCCACATCCATAAATACCATTAGGCCCTACCAAGTCTTTCCCAAAATCATACCTTCTTTCCATTATCTGTTGTATGGCAAAGATCAATTCTAAGGTAGACCTATGCTCCCTAAATCCATGCTGTTCCTCTCTCCACCTTCCTTTCATTGTATTA
This sequence comes from Timema bartmani, assembly GCA_902151455.1. Lineage (NCBI taxonomy): Eukaryota > Metazoa > Arthropoda > Insecta > Phasmatodea > Timematidae > Timema > Timema bartmani. The sequence goes on from CABFWB010004382.1 coordinate 10,986, forward strand.
CTTATTATCTTTTCCAGTATATTTTCCTATATATTTTTGTACAGTGACACATCAGCATTATCCCCCTATCACTTTTACACCTTTTCCTGTCTCCTTTCTTAAAAATAGGTCACATAACTCCCTTTTTCCAGTCTTCCGGGACCCTGTTCTCTTTCCAAATCTCTTTCAGAACTCTGAATAACTAATGTGTACCTCCTTCACGTGCACCTCTTATCATTTCCAGTCAGTTTGTACACAACCATAGATATGTAACAAATAGTATTTAATATGCTTAATTACTATTGCTCTTCACAGTATTGCAGTATACAGATTTTTTTAAATATGTCATCCTGCGCTTACACTCTTGCAGCTGTCAAATTGACCGGTCTTGGGTCTTCTGGGTATAATGTTTCGTACAACCAGTTCTATTTATTTATGAGGCGCGTGATTTTCTTATAAAATGTAAAACCCTATTTTATGAAATGTCAAAAGGCACCATATATATGTTCCTTCGATAATTGTGGAAGCTATGAAACATTGAATTCTTAAAGCAGTCAAAATGACTGCTTAGTGTTGATCAACAATTATTATAAATAATTAATATTGTAATGTCTCACTCTCACCTCTCATTCTATGTTGTTGTTGTTATGTATCATATTATATGAGGTATTTAACGTGCACTTTCTGAAACGGCTGATTATATCAGTGCACGACTTATAAACAACTTAAATCTAGAATAGACACAACCTCCAGCCCTTGGCCATTAATTCATCACTGTGAAAGGAGAAACCCACATTTCACCCATTATAATTTTTTCGGGAATGCCAGGAATCAAACCCGTGAACTTTATCTCAATAGACAGACATGCTACTGACTCAGCTAAAGTGTTGGACATGTATTATATTAAATGTCGAGTGTGTGGTATCGCTTTCAATGAGGTCCAAGAGGGTATTGTTTACCATGTGAATTAATAGAGAATATAAATGACTAATAAAAGTAGATTTAGGATAAATTTATTGAGTCAACCACACTGTAGTGTATGATACACCACTAATCTTTGGTGCCTGCTAAGGTATGCTAAAGATAACCAGTACCAAGTGCGCAGCTGTGGAAACATGCAAAAATGATGGGGTGCCAGTTCACATGAAATCCTGAAGTGAATTTAACCACAAGAATGTGTTTGTGTAACTCGTTTGTAAGAACAACGCAGCAAATTAATTGAGGATTAATTCTTTATGTTAATAAAAATCAACCAACCTATTTTAAAAGTATAAATTTATTGAATCTAATCCCAGCTTGACATTACTCTGAGAAGCTCATTCCAGTTTGATTTGGAATTACTTAAGCTTACAAAACTCCTGTATAATTAACAAAAAATATTAATATATTCATCCAATATGAAGTATTAAATATATCTCCTGGATAGTTAGAATATGCTGAAGAGATACACGCATTACACTTTTCTCTTCACTGAAGTTTGCAGTGTTTTGTCTTACAGATACAAGAGTGGCCAAAATCATCTGACGGAGTTCATCGGTGTTGAGCCATCCAAGAAAAGGAAACGAAGGACGTCCTTTACACCTCAAGCCCTGGAGCTTCTTAATGCCCACTTTGAACGGAACACACACCCCTCAGGTATAAACCCATAATGTACTAAAATAGAGGACAAATTATTTCATAACAAAAGCTGGAGTCATTCTATAAAGTTAAAGGTAGAATCTGGCCACAAAAAAAAAGTGTGAGGCATAATAATTAATGTAGTAGCGTATTTAATGTTTTCTTAGCCTAAATTTAAAAAAATACTTTTAGTGGCCACTTTAGAATCACTTGAAAACCATAGTCTCATCGTTGGATTAAGTTGTCTGGTTTACATTGTCAATTTCATAGCAAACATGAAATATATTTATCATATAAGTTTCCAACACTTTTTTATCTTCATACTTAAGTTATGTTATTAATTTATTATGCATCTATTGAAGAGTGTCTGGTAATTCATCATTATCAACTATTTTCAGCCTGCAGCCGGGTCACTTTAGTAAAACTCCTCCACCTTCCTCTATCCTTCCATCATTCTTTGTCCTTTAGTTTCTTTTCCTCTCACTTACCACACTTTCTGTTATCTGCTCTTCTCATCTCTTTCTTAGCCTCCCTTGTGGTCTTTTTACTATATATTTAATTTCCTTCATTTTCTCTTACATCTTCTCTTTTTTCATCCTCATTACATGCCCATACCTTCTCAGTCTTTCTTCCTCTACTATCTCATATACTCCTTGTACCCCTATTCTTCCCCCGATAACTTCATTCCTAATCTTGTTTCCCTCGTGACAGATAACATGCTCCTCACAAACTTCATCCCCATGGCCTCCTCTTTTCTTGTCTCTCTTACATTCAATGTCAATATTTCTGCTGCATGTGTGACAATGGGTACAAAGTACGCCCTGTACAGCACTTCCTTACACTTCAAGGGGGTAACTAATCAATTTTAATTTAGTGTTCTTATTTAATCCTGAGCTACAGTCACTTTGCTGGATTATTTTTTGTCAAAGCTCATATTTCCTTGAAGTTATGTTTAAACAATGTTCTTATATCTATGGGGAAATTTCCTCTCTGAAGTATCTTTTATATTTAGCAACAGAAACATATACAGTAGAATCTCGATGGTTTGAGTTAAACGGGACCAGGCCCACCTCAAACTATCGAAACTAGACGAGTAGAAAAAATCCAATCAGGCCTTAAAGCAGCAAGTGCTTGGTACGTCTCACTTTATAAAAATTATTGTGATCTAGGTAAATTACAACCAAAACAAAACTAAGGATCTACAAGGTCATTATAATTGCTGTTCTCTTGTATGGATCTGAAACTTGGGCCACAGTACCAACGGAAGAGTGCAAGTTTATAACAGATGAAAACATAATCTCTAGAAAAATATATGGTCCAGTGAAAGCTAATGGTGACTGGAGAATCTGAAGAAACAGGGAATTAAAAGAATTAAAATAAGAGCCATCAGTTATTGGTGAGGTGAAGAGAAGTGAATAAAATGGCTTGGACATGTGCTCAGAATGAATACTAATAAAGAGTTAAGAACATGTTTGAGGGGAATATGGAAGAATCACACCCAGTGGACAGACTTCAAAGGAGATGGGTGGGCCTTGTGGAAGAATACCTTGAAAAACTTGGGTTTGAGAATCATTCGGAGACAGTAGATATCTGCAGGACCTGAGGGATTATAGTAAGGCAAAAATCCATTTTGGATGATGAAGCCCTATATAGATAGATAGTCATGCTTTTAGTTATTTCATTGATGAATTTTCCTTCTTGAATTTTCATTTCAACAGAATCTTTACATCCAGAATGTCTATAAGGAATTTCAAGTTTCCCACATCCTTTCCTTCAAAGTCATCGTTACTACCTTGATCGGTGCTATGTAAAGTTATAGGTGTGGGGCGCATCCCTACATCAAATTGTATGAAGGCTCAAGCAATCAAGACTAATATAGTGTGAAAAATGGCAACGATGAAGTTAAATTAATATTGTTTGTTTGACATTTAAAAGTGTAGTAATATTTTTTTTACGTTAGCTGAATGAGCTAATTTTATATGCTTCATTTAACCTGTCAGATTTTCATATACATCCATGCTAAACTGATCAAAAACATATTCCAATTTACTTTTATAATTATGATTTTTCATAAGATAATATTTCTATGAAAAGTTAAATGAGATAGGACCTATGGTCAACTGGTAGTGTCTTATTATTTTGGTAGTGAAGTGCTAAATATGAATGTAAATTAAGCCTACATTACTCTTTAAACGTTCTACTATTTTAGACTAAATTAATAGAAGTTGCCACAGTTGAAGAATATCTTGAATTTTAGTTGCTCGTCAATTGTTTTCTCATGTTTAGAATAAATCTTATCGTTTATGGGTAATGCACGAATATTCGCTATCATTTGTGTGTGTATGGTTGGCAACAGTGTAGTCCTAAAATTATTTAGTGGCTTATCCATTGTTGAATGGTAAATTAAGGAGTGAAAGACATTTTTCAATTTTTCAGTAATTTATTGCAAAACAAACTCTTGGAAATGTTAGATGGACTATAGTTAGTAAAAATATATTCCTAACATTTTCTTAGAAGTGACATCTTTACATTAAACAATATAAATATATTATTATCATTCATTTCATGTACAAATTTGTAGCTTAAAAGTATATCACTGGTGCAGGGTCTCATAAAAAAAACACTCTAGTGCCCCTCAACACTTACCATATCACCAGTGACTGGCCTAATAGACAGTAAGTGCTAGAAAAAAAGTTTATTTAATACAGTCATGTTAACAAATTAAGAGCTGTCACTGCTTATTAGCCAAGTTAAATAACACACACAGTGATAACTTTACTAGCTTTTTATTATAAAATATATTAAAACAAGGTGGAAATAGTGTGACTTAATGCAATCTGAGTGACAGGGAACTAGAAAAGTGGAAGCCATGGAAATTAGGTTTTTGAGGAGCATGTTAGCTGTTACAGGGAGAAACAAGATTAGGAATGAAGTTATCTGGGAGATATTGGGGATACAGGAGTACATGAGATAGTAGAGGAAGCAAGACTGAGATGGTATTTACATGTAACGAGGATGGAAAAAGAGAATGCCGAAGAAAGTTTTTTTTATTTTTTTTTTTTTTTATT
>CABFWB010004382.1:15794-60296 GCA_902151455.1 Timema bartmani
CTTCGATCTCCCCGTCCTCTGCAGTCTAGCTCAACACGACTAGCGCGTTAGCTAATTACACCACTAAGGCGGGTCCAAAGAAAATGTTGTAAATGAATTATGTGGGAAAAAGAGTGCAGGGGAGGCCAAGAAAGAAATGGGAGGAGCAGATAACAGAAAGCGTTTGATGAGAGGAGAAGAATGGAAGAGATTAAAGGAGGAAGAGTGGTGGAAGGATAGAGGCATTTTACTAAACTGACCCGGCCACAGGTTGGAAACAGTTGTTGTTGTTGTTGTTGTTGTTGTTGTTGTTGTTGATGATGATGATGATGATGATGATGATGATGATGATGATGATGATGAGTCAACTATGTAGCTGTATATTTATTTGTGTATGTCTTTCCTAACATTAAAAAGAAATATTTCCAAGAATGTAAAACCATGTGTAGTTTTTTAAGTGATCAGATTATGGAAGTGTTTGTGAAGAAATAAAGAGTGAAGTTAGTTTTACATCATGATCTATCCAACTGTCCTTTCAGGTTGCCTTCCTTCCTTCCTTTCCACAAACAATACATTATTTCACAGTGTTTCTACATTGTTTTCATACTTTTATAAGTTATAAAATAAATGTTAAGAAAAATATATAGAAATTTTGTTTGAATGTATCATTGTTTTTACATATATGATTTTTTGTTCATACAGGCACAGAAATTACTGCATTAGCACACCAGTTGGGATATGAACGTGAAGTCATCCGTATCTGGTTCTGTAACAAGCGACAAGCCCTCAAGAACACTGTTCGGATGATGTCTAAAGGAGTTGCTTAGACTTTTACATATTCAAAGTGGTAGAGAGAAGACCTCGAATGTTGTATATAAATAAACTGTTGGCAATACTGTGATTCAAACTGATTTAACAAAATTATGGGGGGGAGTGGGGAATAAACACTATTAATTTGTGGAGAAAAACACAACAATCAATTTGGTGCAATCTAAAAAAGAACAGTATTTTGGAAAGAAAAGTTTTCTTCTTTCAAATAATGGAGATGATCGTCTCAGTGTAGAACCAGCCTTACCGATGTGCGGAAGAAAAATATTGATGTAATATCTATCAGCTTTTTAAAATTACATTAATGTGCATAGTCTACCATTTTACTACAAAGAAGCTGTGATTATGTCATAATTAAAATATTATTTTATAAAATGGACTTTCACACAACTCAATCATCAGCATCATTTTCAAATTAATACTATCAAAGGATTCTATGTCAGTTTGCTGATTTAATAATGTGGATCGGAGTTGTAGGAAGGTGGATAAAATAAAGTCTGACAAATATTCAGATGAATTCAATTGCAAGAATCAACTTAAACATCTTTGAAGAGAAAATATGTCCATCCATCACGTTATTACCTCAATGTCTGAATATGTTGTCCTCACAAGCTAAATGTGTATTTTCTATTGCATCACAGTACCATCTTCCTTACATAATTCTACCATGTGGATAAAATGAGAGCTAAATAGTCTATTATTATAAAACTTTAATTAGTAAATAATTTACTCAAACTCTTTAAAATGTACTTTTGTTCACTTAATGAAGTGAGTTAAAGTTTTATTTCAATGTTAGACAAATATGTCACATAGTGAAGTAGTAGTATTTATTTAAACCATACAATGTTGACAAGAGAATAAAAGCTTATTCATTTATTTTCTACTGTGGTCATCCTGTATACAAAATAATTAAGACGCCATTCAAAATAATTTCCAAAGATTTATCTCCATGCATGGAAATATTTGTGCAATATTGTCCAGAAACACTTTTGAATCATGTAAAGATAAACCTGTTCAATATTCAAGAAAAGGTTATAAAGATCTGTTATTTTAATTTACTTTTGTTATAAGTTGAAGTAACAAACATTATTGTGGAGAATATTTTAATATTCTTCTGTTGAAACCAAAGTTCCTATTACATTTTTATAAGTAATATTAGTGAGTGTGTTAACATAGAAAAAAAATATATATAAATATATATTTCATAAAGCAGGTGAGAAAATGTAATTGTTCTGCTAAAATATTAGAATAGTGTGATGTATGGTAATGTGTTAAAAAAACTACGTATATCATTCTCGAAATATGTTTAGAAAAAAATAGATGTCCATAAATAAATGCTGTATAGCAATATCCACCATATTAGATTTAATATATTATTTAATTTCAATGCTAAAATATTTCTTATGCCTATTTTATCACAACAGCCATCTTAATATAATGACCATTTGTACACACTATGTGGTAAGGCTGTGCAATATGTCGCGACAAGCTTGTTTATTATTTACAGCTATTAACCAATATTATTATTTTGGATGTGGGGGATATATCATCTACAATGATATATAATCTACCATAGTTTTAAATGGTATATTATCTACCGCTATATATCATGGTGATGCATCGTGGTAGATGATTCATTGTGTCATGGTCAACATTGTTGACAACACCTACGAAACTGATGACCCCCATCTCCCCAGATTATTGATTTTAAGTTCTTACTTGCAGTAATCTAAACAAGAAATTTTAGAAGGTCCATAGAACACCAGATCACAACTGATACACCATAATAGAAGATGTATCATGAATCATGATACATCTTGAACTATTATGGTGTATCAACTGTAATCTGGTGTTTTATGGACCTTCTCAAATTTCTTGTTTAGATTACTGCAATTAATAAAGTCAATAATCATTGACTAGAAAAAAAATATGACCAACTAAGCATTGGAATTTCACAATTGATATTTCGTGTCCTAAATTATATGTATAAATAAACTTTTATAAAAATGCAACAAATACTGTTATTAAAGAAACTCAATTATGCATCATCATCCTTCTCGGAGATGTATCGTCCTACTTGCAATACATCGTCCCAATCGGCGAATGCATTGTACTCTCTACCAATAATTGAATGCTGATGCAGTTTACAAGACATGGTTTAATTGATTGATGGCAAGTTTTCACAATAATATTATTCACATATACCCATTAAAATTGCAAACAAATACTTTCATTTCCAATTTGAACTATCTCGAAATATTAAGAAATTTAAGCTAATAACAAATGAAGGTTGTCAAACACATTATTGAGGTAGATCTTGAATTTCTTGGTAGAAGCACTTGCTCAGCAGCAGTAGCTGTTATTCCCTTCTTACCGGTACTTCATGTTTCTTTAAAATGTGATGCACTAGCGATTCAATGTTTCATCCATTACACCTCTTCAGAGCAATGTGATTTCTCTAACTCTCATATTTTTGGTGTCGAGAGACCTCTAAATAGTCGGCTATTGTGTTTCCACGTGTTTTCTTCAATACTATTATTCACATACTGAGTTGACTTAAAAAGCTAAGAGAAATTCTAACTTACTTTAGATTAATGCACAAATTATGGAGAGTAAAATCAATAATGGTTAAAAATTATATAAAATCCATTTCTTGCACTTATCAAAAATAAATTAACCGAGACACTATCAAACTACCGGTAATACAAGAAAAGCAAATGAAGAAAAGAAACTTTTGAAAAGTATACAGCAAAGAAGAGTTAACATGGTAGGTTAACCGGTGACCTGGTGGTCTAGGGGTAAGGTTTCAGACTTCTGTGCTGAGGGTGCGGGATTCAATCCTCGGTCCCGGCACAGATTTATCTGATTACCAAGCCCTTCCTTCACCTCTGATAAGAAGTGTATTAATCACAGCTTGCGAATGACGGTTCGGATTCCACCTTAAACTGTAGGTCCTCCATTTCATCTCACAATCACCCTACCATTACACATTAGCGTAAGTGCGTAATAACCCGAACGGGTAGTAAGACGCGGTGCTAATAATAATAATAATAATAATAACATGGTAGGCCATATACTAAGATGTGATCATATGACAAAAATAATTATAGAAGAAGATGTGCAAGGGAAAAATTAAATTCAAGAGGCAGACCAAGACTGGAATACATTAATCAGATAGCAGACGATGTTGGTAGAAGAAGGCATAAAAATATTAAAATTTGGTCCAGGACAGGTAAAAATGGAAAGCTACAGAAAACCAATCACAAGATTGATGAGCTAATGATGATGATGATGACTATAAAGTATAATATTTGTTTTATATCCATATCAAAATTAGATTAGGGCTTAACAAATAACGAGTGTCAGATATCATCAAGCTTTTATTATTATTATTATTATTATTATTATTATTATTATTATTATTATTATTATTATTATTATTATTATTATTATTATTATTTTTATTATCTTTTTAAATAACTATTCTTATTTTAGGTTTGTATTTTTCTTTTTTTCTTTTGAGGATATAAGCTTAACAAAGATTTCTTCATTCAAATGCCTAAATTTTATTATTCCTGCCAGTAAATTATAGACACCAGTTTTGATCTGAGGCTATATGACAAAACACGACTTCATCCCCCCGCTCCTGAATTTTAAGAATTTATCTTTGGCCTTAAATTAAATATAGCTGTAAAAACTCAAAAATTAACTCATGAATATCAGTTTAACAGAGACGATAAATTGCGATGTCAAAATCCTTAAATCGCCAAGCCTTGTATTGTGTTTTTTCTTAAATGTTCACTAAAATCAATACTATAGTAATTCTTAACAAAATTCCACATAAATCTTAGCCGGACTATTGATAGGAACAAAACTTTTATCAAGTAGATATTATATTTATTAAGTCATGGACTCAATAAGCTAACCTTTCACAATTTTAAATTAGAAAAAAATACGGTAGGCCTAAATCTCCTTAAGGAAAACTATTGTTTGTTTTTTGAGCTATGTCTTGTTATATGGAAGGAGGTACAGGAAAGGGGTGAAAACACATAGATGGAAACCAACACAATATGGCTCTTTCAATGAAAAGAAGAATACAGTTTACAATTCACATTTCTGCCATTGGACAAAGAGGTAATGATTACCTCTTGAAGAAAATCAATCATTACCACACAATTTCTCAACCTAGGTTTAATTATATCAAACTCAATGTAATAGAATTAATGAAAAGTGTAAGTGTTAAGTGTGTTTGACTTTTCATTGTATTCATTCCCTTTTTTGTGTAATTCCTTCTTTTCTGTACTTACTTCCACATGTAACAAAATGATTTAATACTTTATTTAATAATTTGTTTGTCTTATAAGAATCATTATTCGAATCACTTTCTTAATATTTGTCCACAGTGTATCCATTTCTGGGGCACAGATATTTGTATTTATAAATATATATATAGGTTGAATCACGGCAGTCTTTAGTTGACAGGCGAGAGTGACATCTCCGCTTAGAGGGACATCAAGGGTCCTAACAATCTTCTGCTTATGGATAATTATGCGAATATTTACCGTTTTATTTCATTTAAAACTTTATTTGGCATGTTGAATGGTATCTGAATGTGGAATGGATCACCTCCTAGTGATCTCAGTAGTTGAATTAAGTAGGAATTTTGTGAGGAAGCAGTACAAGAGTATTAAGCAAGTAACTTTAACTTTACAAGAACATGACTGGAATGTCAAAGTAAATGCTAATGATATAGAAATTGCTCAGAACAAAATAAAAGAGGCCATAGTTGAATGCGCAAAAGATGTATGTGTTGTGCGGTGGTGATGGGAAACTTAAAAAGAGATGCATGATGGAGTGAACAGGTAGGAAGAAGATGTGAGAGAAAAGAAAGCTAAGCATACAAACGAATGATTGCTTTGAATAGTGAAACAGAACATAAGAGGTTGTGGGACACATACAAAGAGAAAAATATGAAGGCAAAGAAAGTAGTAAAGGAGAGCAAAGAGCTAATAAGGTCAAATTAGATTAAAAGAAGGAGAAATAATGCAAAATGATGTTTAAGGAAATAAGAAGCTGTTCTGAAAGTGGGTAAAGATAACAAAACAAGGAGTGAAAGAAAAGACTTATGGCATTAAAAATGAATGTGGTGAGATGATCTGGGATGAAAACAGTGTAAGAGAGCGATGATGGGAATATTTTGAGCAATTGTATGGCAATAAAGTAGAGGAAATATCAGAAAATAGGGAAAATATTATGAGTGAAAGAAACGAGGCTAGCGTATTAAAAGCTATGAAGGTGTTAAAGAATGGCATAGCAATGGTATTACTTGCCAGATTGTGTGTGTTGGAATTTTTAATATTCCTAATAATTGGAAGAATACTGGCATTGTTCCTTTATACAAAGGCAAAGGCAGAAAGAGTGAATGAAAAAATTATAGGGCAATTAATTTGTTGAGTATTCCAGGCAAAGTTTTTGGGAGAGTTTTAACTGAGAAGGTGCGTGAAAAAACTGTGGACAAGATTTGGGGTGTACAATGTGGTTTCATGGACCAGATATTTGCTTTGCAACAAGTGATTAAGAAATTAATGCCAGTAAGGAAGAAAGTTGATTGGGCATTCGTTGATCTGGAGAAAGCATACAAACAGGTGAATAGGAGTATTTTATAGAATGTTCTTAGAGAGTATAGTATGAATGCATGGTTAGTAAATACAATTATAGTGGTGTATGATGGAAGTAAAGCGTGCATTATTGTGGATGGAGCTTTGAGCGAATGGTTTGACATTGAACAGGGTGTTAGACAAGGTTGTGTTAATTATCTAAATGGTTGTTTAATGTATTCATGAATAAGTGTATGAGGGATGCTTGTAAGGATGCGGTTGATATACAAATAGACAATGTGAGTGTGAGAGTACTGCTACATGCCGATGATGCCATATTAATGGCTGAGAATGAAAGTGACTTGCAGAATACATGAAATTGTTTGAATGTGGCGACAGGCAGAATGCATCTTCGAATAAAGTGTCCAAAACTATGATGATAGTTTTTGATAAGGAGGAATAAGGAAATTAATGTCAACTTAGTATAAATTGAAAATTGTTAGAACAAGTGAATGATTTTGTGTAGTTGGGCAGAATGTTCTGTAAAAACGGAAGGATTGATGGTGAAATCAACAGATGAGTTAATGCATCTCCGGGAGTATTTGGATGTATATGGATTATTACATAGAATGAAGTAGTCTCAAAAGAAGCAAAGATGGCTGTATATAATAGTGTGCTGATGCCAACATTGTTTTATGGATGTGAAGTGTGGGTTTGTCAGGAGAGACACAAAAGCAAGGTGAATGCTTTTGGAATAAGATATCTAAGAAATGTATGTGTAAAAACGTATATTGACAGCGTCAGTAATGAATGGGTGCTGAAGGAATGAGGTTTAAAAGGGAATCCAATAGGTCAATGTGAAAGAAGCATCTTACATTGGTTTGAGCATGTTGAGAGGAAGAGTGTGGACCAAGTTACGGAGTAAATATGTATGGATTAAAAGAAAGAGGTGTAAGACATGGCTAAATGTTGTAGGTGAATGTGTGAAAAAGAGAATGATTAAGGGTTTTAAGAATAATAAAGCATGTATGACTTGATGTAGTCTATAGATGTTGTTGAAATGAAGGTAGTATGCGAGGATAGGGAAGTGTGAACAAAGTTAGTGAGGATGGATGAAGTACAGAGTTGTTTTTTCCTCTATATGCACATATGCACAGTTTCTTTATTAGGTATGTATGTATGAATGTTCTTTTGAATTATTACTGTTCTTAATGGGTTTTGCCTATGTATTATTTAACTGAAAGTATTTTAAAGATGGAAAATATGTAAAAAATAAATACTAAAAGAGAAATTAATATTTGGGAGTCATGGGTGATGTTTCATTCACAAACATAGTTTTAATGAAAAAAAAAGCATTGTTTCGAAGTCTAGTAATAGTTTTTTTTATCTAACTACTTGGGGTCCTGGGTGTCTAGGTTTAGCTCTATAACATATATTTGAATAAAATTAATTGTTTTATTTCTTTGAAACCCGCCTCAGTAGCGTAGTTGGCTAACGCGCTAGTCGTGTTGAGCCCGACTGTCGAGGCTGGGGAGATCGAGGTTCAAATATTGGTCGGGTGAACTGGGGGTGGTTTTTCCTAAATGGTTTTTCACTCTTCCTCCACGCAAATGCGGGTTCACTTCCTCTAAATTCAACCTTCCCAATTCCTAATCCATTAGCGTAATTAGTACTTAAGCGTATAACCCGAACGGGTAGTAAGACGCGGTGCTAAATAATAATAATATTTCTTTGAATAGCCTACATTATAAATTTGATTTCGCCATTTTTTTTAATTTCATGCTTCATAGTTTTAACATAACAAATTCAAACACTCACAACAAAAATTTACGTAGGCCTAGGCTTACTTGATTTTTTTACCATTTTTCAATATCATTTTGGAACTTGATTTTCATAGAAAGGTAATTTCGTCTTCTTTACTGAGCAACAATTTTTCATTACAATGTTTTATATTTGAAAGAAGGTATAGGAAAGGTGGACGAACACAATATGGTTTTAACAATCAAAAGAAGAACACAGTTCACACTTTACATTGCTGCCATTGGACCTAAAGGGAATGGTTGTCTCTTAAAGAAAATCGATCGTCACCGCCCAATCCCCCAACCTAGGTTTCATTCTATCGGAACTCATCAGGGAGGATTGTGAAACGCGCAACGCAACTTCCTAAAAGAGGAAACCATAAAAACACAAAAGGGAGAAAATGGAAAATTGTAAAGAATGATAGTACACATAGATAGGAACATGTAAAAGGTATAACATAATAAAGGACAAACACAAAACACATTATAGACCTATACTTGTGATTATTTATAAATATATTTTCAAGCCTTGACAGAATAAAAGAAAATAACCGTTTCAAGTTATTTAAGAAAATATTTGGTTTCAATAATAATATTCTTAGGTACTTTGAAGACTTGACTAATATATTTCAACATCATGTAAACAGTAAGATAGAATACTGTATTATTATAGTATAGTGTTGTTGATTTTTAAAATAAGTTTTAAATTAATTGCTAGTCAAAATAAATGTTGAAATTAAGTGCCTCTGCTAAAGCATGTCCGTCCATAAGTGTCCCATGAAATTTGGGGACCATGGATCTAGGTTTTCGGTTTGTAGTTCACTTACAAAAAATCCCCATTCAAGTAATTTAGTACATATTTGATCAATTATATTAAAACTACAATACTATGATTCACGGCACAATGAGTGTGTCGGTAGTAATTTAGAAATTTTCATTTTTATAACACAGTCAACTAAAGAGTCAAAGAAAGAAATAATCTAGGAATTTCCCCTTAACTGAAAATGAGACGATATCTGATGTATTCTTACACAAAGACATTATTTTTATAAACATTAGTCTCAGATATATCATATTCTTTTAAATATTTTAAATGCACCAGAGTTTCCAATTAAATTGACCACTAGTATCTGGCAATATTTTAATGAATTTTGGTTTAAATTCTTCACCAAGGGGAAAATTAAAAACAGTCTTATTGGAACTGTAATTACTATTACATCTGGGAAAACAACATTTTCTCGATATTTTATTTAGCGGTAATAACATTTTTATTTTTACTATAGTGATATATATCAGGGCTGTCCAACTTTAGGTAATCCGAGGGCCTTGTTAGTAAAAAAAGATGAGTCTGAGGACCGCATTCAGAATTATAAATAAAATGCAGATATGAAGAGTCCAACCCTGCAAAAACACTGACTTTTTCTCGCATCCCTTTCTATCCCACCTTAAAAGTTGTTTGTAGGTCTATATTAAGTTATTGGGATTACAAATTAAAGTACATATATCTTCAACCCGCGGTGTAAACTGATAGCCAGATTTGGCCCTTGGGATGAAAAACGTACCATCCTGGGATAAATGATAAAAAAAAGAACGTATTAGAGTTCTAAAACAAACAAATCAAAATTTTGAAAAAACATAATATATATATATATTTCTAAAATCCTTAAATATACCGTAATTAATGTTTTGAGGATTCAAAGGTCCCAAATTCTTATTTCCAAATAATTGTAATTGTAATGGTACACAATCAATATTCATTCATTGGGAATATTTTGAACTAAACATTCGTCAACGTGTCAACTTGAAATTTTAAAAATAGAGACCTAGCGCATCATGTTCATCATTAATTGTTTGCAGTCTGTGCCTTAGTCAGTTTGTTAAAATACTTTAATATTACTTACACACTCGTTATCTGCCACTCCCATCTCTTCCTTGGTCTTCCTTGCGAACTTCTTCTTCATCATCCTCCTTGGGATTATTTGCTTTTTTTAATTTTAAACTTTCTGCAAATAAATATTTTAGTAAATCATATTTATTTAATTCAACCATTTTGTTGTTATATTGGTTCATTTTACACTTTTCATTATAGTGTTGAGTAGTGGTGTTCAAAGTTCATTTTTTAAATTCAAATCAAACTCGAATTGAATATATGAAATATTTTAGAAGCTTAATTGTGGTTTGAATATTTTTTGTTGATTGTTTAATCACCTGGAAAATGTTTTATTGCACAATTGTTTGTAATATTTCGTTTTATTTTGATAAATCAAGTTACTATCACAGCTTACAATTCGGTTACTTGAGATTCTTTCCAAATTAATAATTAATTTGTAGTGTATCTAACATCCCAGGATGCCAATAAGTGCACATAATTCAAGTATTTTATCTGTCAATATTTTTATTGGCGAGGCTTTGTAAAGGTTGAAGCCAAAAAATTTTTCTAAGTGAAGTCGAAGCTCATATTTGTTTCGAAGCTTTGCACACCTCTAGTATAGAGTAAAATTTACTATTTTAAAATCTAAATCTTCCTTTTAGCCACAAATCTAGAATTTGAATCTGAATCTTTGAAATAAATAACAGAAATAATAGAAAATAAAAAATTAAATAGTGATGGTTAAAAAAGTATACCTTTCCCGCAAAATTGGTAGGCTCTTTTTCTCTCGCTCATAGAAATTTACATGTGTTGATATGATCAGTCGGTTCAGAAAGTGCACATTAAATACTATCACAAGTAAATAAAAAATTAAAATATTTTTTAAAATGTGTTAACTACATAATATATTGTTAAATGGTAAATTAATGTGCTGGGTTCTGGTTGCAGAGTTGGTTTTATAGGTATGTTAGTTGGGCTGAACTACCAAGAAACAGTATTAAAGCTATAAAATAAATACAAATTCAAAATTAGAACTATCATTTTTTGACCTCAAACACTTAAATATTATTAGGGATTTGAGGATTCCAGCCTTACTATCATATTATTATATAGCCCTATTTAATAAGGGGAAAGAGGTTTTCTTAAAACAAATCCTTCAAAACTTAATAAAAGTTCTCATTTTAACAAATACACAAATTAAGAGCTTACTTTTGAAAAACTGTCTATTAAACCAGCTCCTAACCACAGCATTTTTATTTGTGTCAGAACCGGTGTCAATATAAAGTGGTCAAATAAATTTGAAATGAGGGTTACATATTATCACATTCAATCCGATATTATCAAAATACCATTACATTTTTATCCAAACCATCTTAAAGAAACACATAAGATAAAAAATGATTACTAGTGCCTCAAACTAGTTTACAAGATCAGTTAGTCCTATAAGAGTGCCAACCCCATGATTCGAACCCTGGACTCCTTATCAGCATCAAACCAAACTGGATGAGCTTAATATTTAGTCCACGTGATCTTCATCACAAGTTTGATTTATAGAAAACTTGAAATAATCCCAGCGTCTTCCCATGCTGGACCGAAAATTGTCTTCCTTCAGATGGTATGATATGAAATGAGTGATTTAAGTTAAATAATAAATAAAATTTTGTTGAATTTTTTTAATAAGTGCAAACATGGAAACAAATGAGGCAATATAACAAAAATGTAGTTAGCATGTTTATTTCAAAATAAACGTTTTACCACAGATTCATAATACTTAATACATTTATAAAACAATATTCCACATACAGCATTTACAAGGACATCAAATATATTATTTAAATGAACTTAGTTTGAGATGATATTTCATGAATAGCATCAGCACAAACGTCCCGTGCGTGGCTAATTTTACACTCAATGTTCTGTTTGGTGATGAAGGCTTGCCGGGAACTATTTTTCAGCTCAATATTTAAGACCATAATCTACAAATAAACAAAAATAATACATTTTATGATCCTAGTTAATTATATTTTACATATGCTTACATTAATACTGCAATTTAGATGGGATGGACGTCATTGTGAGTTAAAATTCTTCAGGTTGACAATATTTACATAAAAATAAATATTATGACACAAATAAAAATAGTAAAAGTAGGAGGGGACCATTAACTAATTATATTATTGTTTTATTACACTTAGGGTTTAGACCAATTCAGTCACAAATATTTTTTTTGTTATTTTAAAGTAATACACAAAATTAATCTCAAAAAATATGTATAGAAGGCATAAAATCTTATTTCATTCCTAGCCTGTTTTTACTCCTCGACTGGTTCGATGCAATTCAGGTGGGATGGAAGTCATTGTGAGTTGTAACTTTTTTAACAATGTTTTTGGTTGCAATTATGCAATTATCTTGAAAAGTTTCAGCTAAGCAGAGATGACATATTTTTAAATCATATTTCAGACAAGGCTTAGAACCCTGAAACATTAGCTTAATACAACCCTGCTCTAGAATTATTAGGATGACATCAAGAATACAAACAAATATTATTTAATAATAAAGTCCAATGCTTGAATTTCCATTCAATACCTTTTTTAACATATTATTTCAACTTTTTAGAAGCG
Source organism: Timema bartmani (assembly GCA_902151455.1). Classification (NCBI taxonomy): domain Eukaryota; kingdom Metazoa; phylum Arthropoda; class Insecta; order Phasmatodea; family Timematidae; genus Timema; species Timema bartmani. The sequence goes on from CABFWB010004382.1 coordinate 28,489, forward strand.
CTATGAATGGATTAGCTTAACACATTTGACTAGGTTCCTGTAGGCCACAAAGTAGCCTTCTACCTTATTTTAATCAAATTAATTGAGGATTTAGTCAGCACAATATTGTCATCAGGTCTATTACTATTATTAAGCTGACCGTTTTATAATAGTACAAATATGAGATATTATCTTGTCATAGGTTGGCTACTCAGCCTGCTCTATTGATTATTATTATTATTAAATAATGAATTACTATGCCTACTATTATTAATTTATTACTATTATCAATTGTTTATTGAGATCTAGAGGCAGATTGACTAACCGTTACATGAAACACAGTAAGCAGTGATTATATAGACTAAGAATTTGGGAATACGCAAGGGCCAACATCTAAATTCCAAACTTAGGGTTGTCCATATAAGATTATAACCAAAAATATTGTATTATTGTTATGTTTTAATAAACTTAGAAAGCAAAGTATTGTAAAATACCAAAGTTTCGTTGATTCACACCATGTCATTTCTAAAATAAAATAGGGGACATTTACGGGACACATGGTAAAATACGGAACATATACTAGTTTTTTTTCGGACCTGTAAAAACTTGGGACAAGATTCTCAAATATGGGACAAATGGTCACCTTAACTATTCTAATATCTTGCAATGATGGTGGAACCATATTTGTGTAGGATGTCCTGTGAATCTATTTGGAAAGGTACTCCATCAGATTTTTTAAAAATTAAATGCCTTTAGAAGATATTTGAGGTTTGATTTTAATTAAAGAGTGGTCAATGCCCCCTCCCCAAACCGGTTCCACCCTACCGCCACTAGTTTCTCAGATATTGATAGAAACCGGGAAAACTTATTCAGTGAAACAGTGACATAGGTTAACTAGTTGAGTTTTAATCCACGTCTATGAATGTTGACAACATATTCCAGTGTTTTATACCTGTGTTGTCGTGCTATGTAGGTGCTATTTTGGTGGAACCCCTTCTCACAATTTTCACCTGTCCAAGAAGTATGCTTCAGAGCTGTGGACTGCTTAGTCAGCTGAGATGACAAGCTCTCTACCTGATGTGAATTAGTGAACACAAAATAATCTGATCAAGAAACGGATCGAGAAAAGTAATATTTGAAAATATGATACAATTGATGATATCAACATTTGTATAGCTAAATATATTGGTAATATTTATGGCCGTAAAATGAAATTTATGAGCTGGCCAACCAGCCCTGAAATATTGTGGTTTAAATCCCAGTTGGAATGGATTTCAGTCTTTGTAAACTGTGGAGGCAGATGATTTATGAGTAATTTGGAGGTCATGATAAGTGGTCTCAAGAGCAAAACACCCCACTTGTATTAACATTGTGAAAACATAAGTTATGCACACTGGAGTTTTCATGAATAAATATGATTTTATAATACTAATACACTACCACCAATGTAATAGTAAAAATAACAACTGAATAGTAATTATGATGATAAACCTGGAATCTTTATATGATTAATTAGTACATCAACTCTCTTAGAAACTAGCTACCAATGCTTTTGTAACTAACTCAGTACCGGTATATTTTAATAATAAATGCTTAAGTATTAAAATTAAGAATTTAATTATTGTTACTCGTTAAAAAATTATTCAGTGACTAGTTGTGCTTAAGGCTGGACTTATATTCATGCATAAAGCATAACTAATATTAAATAGTGTATATCATATAGTACACAATTCTTAATAAAAATACATCGGTTTATAATGAAATGCAGTGTATAACAGCTTACTTAAATTGAATGTATTTTATTAATGGAGAATAGCCTAACCTCTTTTCACTACTAGATACTTCAATAAAGGGTTCAATCAAAAGTAACTTTAACTAAACTGTATCTTTTAAAACATGAATTTAAGCTTTGTACTACTAAACCAAATTCGAATTTTATTTGGTTCCAATTTTATTATTGTTATGAATATCATAGTAGACCTACTTCTCAATAACAAAATGGAAATTATAATATTAATCCTTTATTTTCAGTCTTAATATCGACAATCATAGTCAATAATATAAAACAAAGAAAATTCGTGAATAACAAACAAGTATGGCTACCACAAGGCATTTCAAACATGAAGCTGAATCATCATCATCACAAATTGTTTCCGGCCTGTGGCCGTGTCAGTTCAGTAAAATGCCTTCATCTTTCTCTATCTTCCACCATTCTTTCTCCTTTAAATGCTTCCATTCTTCTCCTCTCACTTGCACACTTTCTGTTATCTGCTCCTCCCACCTCTTTCTTGGCCTCCCTCTCAGTATTTTTCCTACATACTTCATTTCCATGATTTTCTTTGGTATCCTCTCTTTCTCCATCCTCATTACATGCCCATACCATCTTAGTCTTGCTTTCTCTACTATCTCATGTACTCCCCATATTCACGCTCTTTCCTGGATAACCTCATTCCTATGGCCTCCAATTAATTAGAATCTCTTATATTCAATGTCAATGTTTCTGCTGCATGTGTAACAATGGGTACAAAGTATGCCCTGTACACACTTACTTTCACTTCAAGGGCACTTCTCTTCTTCATAACAAGTATCTTACAAACCTATAGAACAATTCTCCCTGCTGTCCTCTTCTTATTAGATACTCATTACTTCCACTTTCGTTTCAATCATGCTTCTAAGATATTTTACGTTCTGTACTTTTCTCATCTCTACTCCATCCAACTTTATTGCTTTAGTAGGCCTTACTTATCCTCTTCCTTCTCATTACCACCACTTCACATTTCACCATGCTAAATTTCATCCTACACTCTCTAACCGCCTCATCCCATTCCTGTAGATGTTCCGGTGCTTCTTCTTCCCTCTCATCCCATATCATCAAGTCATCAGCAAATATCATGGCTTTCATTCTTTCTTTCCCGAGTTTTCCTGACACTTTATTCATGGCCATTTCTATTACCATTACAAATCTTAGTGTTGAGAAGGCACTCCCCTGCTTTGCTCCATTTATTTTAACCACTCCATCCTCCCACTCTCCATCTTAACACAACTCCTGTTATCTTCATTCATGCTTTCACTCTCATTACAACTTCTCTTTCCACTTCGCCCTCTTCCATTGTTCTCCAAACTTTATTTCTAAGCACTCTATCATATGCCTTTTCCCCATCCATAAATACCATTACCAATTCTTTCCCAAATTCATACCTTTTTTCTATCAGCTGTTATATAGCAAAGATCAAGACTATTGTAGACATATTTTCCCTACATCCATGCTGTTCCTCTCTCCACCTTTCTTTCATTTTATTTCTTATTTTCTGAAGGTGAGTACAGAAGCTAATTATTTTTGTCTACTTGTACACTGGTATCTACAATAGACTTTTTCTGATGTTTTGGCTAAGTGTGTCAAATGCACATTTGTTCCTTGTTTGTTGCTATTATTATTTAATTACTATGGTGTATCATCACACTTAAATCTCTGTAAGGCCCTATGTATCAAAAAGTAGATTTAATAATTTAGTAAGTGATCCACCTTCTCAGTAGCTGCAATCAGTTGAGCATCTTTCTCTGAAAGTAGTTTAGCGAGGCTCTGTTGCACCTTCTTGTTGGAGGCCACTTGTTTTTGGAACTCTGTGACGGTCTCCAGCAGTTTCTGAGTGGCAAACCTGCAAACACAACTTTGTTGATGACAGGCAGTGATCCATATACTACACTGGATGGACATAAACACATTCCTTGCAAAGGACCAAAGTGTGACGCTCAAGTTTGTCGTCTGCTTGATTGTGAGGGGACAGATTTAATGGGTTATTTTAATATTCTTGTGCAGAAACATACATCTGGTGAATTAAAGTGTTAATGTTTGAAAATACTGAAGTATTGTACTACAGTTGGTTGAAAAACATTTACATTAAATGACATACTAATCACTTTTACAGGTAATATTATACAAATATGAATACTTCTTTAGTATATTAAAATATGTAGCTATCATACATGATGCTTACGTTGTAGCAAGACTACAATATATTTAAAGATGACTATTAACTTTTATATTGGTTTCAGAAACCATATTAGGTGTATTGAAAGTTCAATAACTATAATGAAATAAAGAATCTTAAAACTTGGTTAAACTTGTTCGAATGACAAACTTTGTGTAGAAGTCTCACGTTCAAACGATCATTTAGGTTATTGGTATTGGTTTGTAGGATGAAAGTTCGATAACTTCATGAAATAAGGTAGCTAAAAACTTTATTATATTTGTTTGAACAACATACTTTGTGTAGAAAGAAGTCTTACGTTAAAATGATCATTTTGTTTATAGGATTGTAGGAACGATTACAATATAACTTAGTTAAAGTTGGATATTATCTTGTATATGGTTTCAAAACTCATAGTATATTGAGAGTTTTATAACTATAATAAAATAAGGTAGCTTAGTTACATTTGTTTGAATGACAAACTTTATGTAGAAGTCATGCGTTCAACCGATAATTTAGGTTATTGGTTCTTAGGAAATAGTACTATAGTCAAGCCCGGATTAAGGCATGTGCCAATTGTACCACGCACAGGTGCCCCAGAGGTTAAGGGCCCCCGCCCGCGTGGCAAATAAATCACTTTGACTTGTCATATCTATTTTGGTACAATATTATATTTTTATGTTTTTTCATAAAATTTATACCAAACAAATCTATAAATTTCCTAATCGAAGGGTGCTGGTAGCCTGGTATTACGTGGAGTCCGACAGTCCGTGCTTATAAATTAACGCAACCTTTGCTTTTGGCAAACCAGAAATACTGCACATCTGCAGACGGTACCGTTGACTTAGACAGAAAAATAAACATTTATTTTCTATTGTTACTAATTTTTGAGGTAAAATAGTAAAATTATTAATATTGAAGAATTAACTAAATGCGACGTAATAAAAACAAAAAAAAAGTTTTTAATAACAAAATACTTTTAATAATAATAATAATAATAATAATAATAATAATAATAATAATAATAATAATAATAATAATAATAATAATAATAATAATAATAATAAATACTATTACTATTTAATCTGCAGACGGCGGACTACATAAAATACAATTACACTGAAATAATCTATACTTATGTAATGTCCAGTATTATTATATTATTAGCTATTAGTTTAAAATATAATATAATACACTCAGTAAATAAAAGATGGTATAGTTTAATAGTTACTATAATATTAAAAATGTATATTTTAAAAACAAAACTCACTGTACTCACCATGATTTCTAAATTTTGCAAAAAAAAAAAAGTTTGTCTCTAAATAAAATTATCCATGTTTGATGTATATATCAGATTCATAATCATTCATTGGAGAACTAACTTCCAAGTTCTACTTGGCACAGGGCCCCCAAAAATGTTAATCCGGGCCTGAGTATATTAGTCTACATCAACTTATTTAAAGAAACAAAACATCAGTTCCGAGCTTTGTTAGGTTCTTCAAACCTTTTATTAATACATTTATTTCATTTAACTAATCATTCATTGATATATATCATATATTCAATCAAATTAGCAAACGATGTCAAAATGCCACATTGCCTAGTATAACGTAACTCAAGTTGGCCCGCCACATTGCAATATTTTTTTTGTTCAATCATTTGTGCTCTATTTGTGCTCATGTGTGCCCGAACATGAACATTTGTGCTCTGAAACTAGCCCTTTAAGAACTTTTAGTGTGGTGATCTAACTTGAGCTCAAGCTAGTCCACCACATATTGAATAACATAACAAAATTTATTTACTTCACTCCATTGTGCTCCGGTTGTGCTCATATGTGCCCGAGCATAAAAATCCATGCTTTAAAATTAGGCATTCTAGAGAAAATTTAATGTGGTGGGCCCACTTGAGCCTTCCCCCTTCCCTATACCATAACCTGCAAAAAATTGAGTTCAAGCTGGCTACATTTTGAAAAATCAATATAACAGAATTCTGTTTTCCCCATTCGCTTGTTTTCATATGTGTCCGAACATGAACTTTTGTGCTGTGAAACTAGGCCTTTTATATAACATTTGATGAAGGCGATTTATTTAGCTTGAGCTCAGGCTAGCCTGCCACACATTGAAAAAAAAATTCTGTTCACACCATTCCATTGTGCTTTATTTGTGCTCATATGTGCCCGAAAATGAACATGTGTGATCTTTTTTATAGTTGGATTTACAAAAATCAAATTAATTTTGTTGAAACAAACAAACAAAATTTATTTTAATAAGAGAAAATTTACAAAACTATTAAATAATAACTACCGTCAAATTTAGGACATTAATAATTCTATGAGCTTTGTTAGACATTTGTGGGAGTTCCCCCTTAAAGGTAAATTTTGAATTATTTTATATCCTCTTATTTTCACAGAAACGGAAAATATTACCAATTTAAACAGATTTAACAAGTGCGACTGAATATAGTTATAAATATAACAGATTTATGCCTTATAATTTTTTTCTCCTTAATTGATGCGTTTAGCACATTGACTATTAACGACTTAATCTAATTCGGTATTAACTTTTAAATAAAGGTGCTGCACTCTATTAGATATTTTCAATATTAATGGCTCATGCTGCTCTCTATTAGACATTTGATGAGTTATATAGCTGAAGTATTGAGTGGAAATTTGGCAAGAAATTATAGGGCTTGCCCCTTTTAACCAGAAAAATCTTAAAATGGGAAATTTCAAAATGAGTCTCAGGTAAACAGGGTCCAAATAAAAAACAAATAATTCAGATATGCTAGAAAATTAAACTTTAGTAGCTAGGGAGGGAGGGATAACCAGAACAATATTGCTATATTTAATTTTTAATAAATAGTCGGACAAAGCGGAATCAGGAGGTTTTAAATAATGTCCAAAACTAATAGAAACACCTACTTATCAGGGTGGTGAAAAACTGAAGTTTAACAGGCAATAATCCATGCCAAATAACAATAATTGTAAAAAAATTGTATTCTAGTAAATAGGGGGATTAGGCTGTAAAAAAAAGTTCATTTTAGGTTTGAAAGAAAATTTAGATTTGCCAGGCAGGTTCAAAATGGGTATAAATTATAGTATAGTATTACAAGTTTTAAGAAACTGATTTAATATTTTAGTAGCTAATGAATGATTTTAAACAGCTCAAAATATATTTGTTCAAAATAGAATCTTGGAACTAGTTTACATGATAAATAATAATACCTGTTGATTTTTTTAAGACATTTAGGGAGGCGTACGTTTGGCAAATTTTAAAAAATATGAAGTTTTTTAAAATAAGCCTTTTGAATTAGTTCAAAATGGTTATTTTAAAAATAATTTTCATAATAAATCAGATTTCTTAACGAGCAGAAATAGTTTTAAATGTACATACATTTTTTAATATTCTTTTAAAGTTTAAACAATTTTGTTTATTACTGAAATCCAATTTTAGAACATTTTGTTCCACGCTATAATACACTATATTCGAAAGTTCGTGCGATTCTGTCATACCATTTATTTGATAAAATAATGAGAATCAGAAAAAGGTGCTATATCAAATGGTATTTGAGGAGTCTTCAATTAAAGTAAGGTGCTGCACTCTACCAGATATTTTCAATATTAATGGCTCCTGCTGCTTTATATTAGACATTTGATGGGTTTTATAGGACTCAAGTTTTTACAGTTCACAGTTGTCACAATTCCGGATTTTTTTTTAAAAGACTACATATTTGTTTGAACAGAAATTGGAGTTGAGTCAATTCCAACGTTTCATGTTCAACCAAACTGCTATGAAATATGGAGTTATCCGAGTTGTTACATTCCTCACCCCAAATTGGAGATTCGGATTCAAGATTAGGATCCGTAAAATTATGGATTTGACCCAAATCTAATTTAAAGTTTAATTTTGTTTATAATAAAATAGCTAACCAATTTTTTTATCTAGCTAACAGAAATGTATGTACACTATATTGACATTGAAAGGTATCGAGCTTACCTTGGCAGATTACATTATGGTGCAGGTTTTAATATAGGATCATAGTGTAAATTCGGTAAAGAAAGTGTACATGATTTTATTTAAATTTATATTTTAATTTTATTGGTTTGAAAAGTAGATATTATTTTTTAATATTTATTTGAATACGTTAAAATAAATTTAGTTGCTTTAAGTTAGTTTTAAATATTATACTAAGCCATACTGAACTCACTTTGCCGCATTTACAGCCTGTTCTTTTTCTTTCGTTAAAAGCTTCAACTGTAGTTCCCACTCCTTTTGTTTTGATTCAACCTGAAAATAAAACATATGGTGTGAGTTATATATCAACATATTAGATATACATCATAAATACCTTAGGACATTATTAAAAAAGTTTAGAATTATTAATTTAGATTTTCATTTAATTTATTTGGGGTATTTAAGGTGTACTTTCTGAATCGACTGATTCATTCATCACTGTGAATGGGGAAACCCACATTTCAACAATGATACAATTTTCGACCAGACCGGGAATCGAAACTGGGTCACTTAATTCAACAGGCAGACACGCTACCTACTGAGCTAAATTTGTGATTGATATTGAGCTGGAAACATTTGCCAAATATGAATAAATAATAGCCAAACAAGATCTTTATTAAAACACTGTGTATTATCAGGACCTACACTGTTCTTGTTTACAATTATTCTACACACAATTAGGAATTTTTGGCCACATCTTTTATAATCCACAGAAAAAAACAAAATTATTAAAAAAGTTTAAAAATTAAATAAACCTTATAAAACCCAAATATAGGAAATCATTCAAAATTGTGTAACTATGTGAGCAAGAATATTGAAGTGCGTATAGCCCGAATGGGTAGTAAGACGTGATGCCAATAACAATAATAATAAGAAGAAGAAGAATAAGAAGAAGGATATTGAATAATAGTGAAGATTAGATGGAAATATAAACAATTGTATAGAGAAAAATCGTATCTAGCTTCATCCTCACTAATCTACTTTTATTCGTTAGTACTAAATTATGTGAGACCCTCACTGGGATCAAAACAGGATCATCAAGATCTGTATGTGACCAAATGACAGTGAACTGTTTTACATAAATCAGTTGAATGCGTCAACGACCTGTTTCTCCAGTCCAACCAGCCTCTCCTGTTGTTTGACCATCTCGGAAGTGTCCATCCTTTCGGAGGAGCGCAGGTCATCCTCTAAGTCTGACACCTTCTGTTTCAACTGTTCCTTGCGCCATCGGACCTTCTGAAACACAAGCAAGGGAGAAAGAAACACGTTAGACTCTTAGAGATCCTCGAATAAATTGTTCCAGTTGAACAATTCCTCCAAATGAACTAATCAAAATAGTTCACCACCTTGAACTAGTGAAAAAAGGGAATGCGGCACAAAACAATAATTATTGTGATTCTTCCACTGATCTCAGTAAAAAAAAGCTTAACTAAGATGGGCATGCAGAAAAGATGTCCAGGAGTAGGAGACAATTGGTCTAGGAGAAGAATATGCAGCTCACACAAATGGGGGTTGAGGGGCGGGGTGGGGCTATTCGATCTTATCCTACCTCTGCTCTCCTGGCTTATGGAGGGATTCATTTCTTGGGGGGGGGGGACACCATTGAGGCGAATTCCATTATCCCCAGATAGTAGGATGATACGTGAGAATGACGATGGTGGAAAACAGAGGGGACCAACAGTTTAACGTGGGTTCCGAACCACGGTGGGGACCTGGCATTCCACACATTCACAAAGCGTGAAAGCACACACTTTGACAGAGGTAAAGGAAGGTTTTGGTACTCAGATGAATCTGTGTCGCAACAGGGATTTGAACCTTGGACTCTTAACACAGAAGTCTGACATATTACCCCTAGACCACGAGGTCCTCATCGCTCACACAAATGGCTACCAAGTGTAATATTACTTATTAAACATAAACTAAAACACAGTAATTAATAAAGTATGAAATAATGAAAATCATATTTTAGTAAGTAAAGTATTATGGTGGACAGACAAGTTAAACCAGGACAAATAAATATAAATTATTGATATTTTTAGCGTAATTGGCGTAATTAACTATTTGTATTTTGGCGTTTTTAGTTGGAAATTACCTCGTTTGAAGTAATTTTTTGTATTTATGTTCATAATGTTGTGATTTGAAATAAATAACCTCAAAACCAATACAATAATATTGAAATATGGGGTAGACACACTGAAGCATAAACTAAAAAGTGACCTCAACTGAAGAGTACATTCATTAAATATTAAACATCACGGATCACCGTCAGTAAAATCTCCTAAGTTTTGGAATCCCAAAAATTGAGAAAATTTTCATGGTTTATTAGAAAATATAGGATGTAAAGAGGTTTACCAAATAAGTCCATAAATATATATTTTTTATTTTTCTATATGATAAATATTTGTTGACGGTATTATAAAAGTGATATTTGTCAAAGAGTGCATTCCTCGTATTAGAAACGGCTCAGTCAGCTATATATTTTCTAAAAAATGTGAGCAACATGTTGCAAAGTACCGGTATTAATTAATGTTATTTTTATGTTTATGAAACACATTGTCTGTACGGTATCTTAACCCTTAACTTCTTAATCTTCAAATTCAACTTTCTATTTTCCTACCTTTGCATTAAATATCCTCCATTACTAAATGCCACTCATTTCTCATATGACTTTCTTATTATCCCTCAAACTTATTCTTTTCTTCTGCTTGCCAGCCCGCTTGTCGTGCAAACACTTTTATAACCTCCACCCTTTTCCTCTAGCCATTCTTGCCATCTTTGTCCTCATTTATGCATGCGTTTCATATAGTCCGGTTGTTGACGATAATTTATCGTCCGTTTTTTTATGTCTATTTATGCATTACGGTCGTATCGTCAGTCGTTGAAATTGCAGTACTGCCAACTCAGCCATTCGCTTGTTGTACTACGATGGATCCAGTTGTGTTGTATTTAACCTGTAAAGCGACTAAGAAAAGACGCCGAAGGAGATGGTCTTTTCACCTACTAAACAGAGTCAGATATGTCGAAAGTGTATTTCATAAATTGTACGGAAAATTGAGATAAGATGACAATAAGTTTTATAATGATTTTAGAATGTCACAGAAGTTATTTGACAAACTGACAGTTAAATTCAAATCTCGTCCATAAATAGTTATGTGTTTATTTTGTAAATTTTAAAATTTACTATACAATTTACAGTAAGTAAATATGACACTTTCACTCTGTAAACAGACCTAATTTCAAAACATGTGGTGACTACAGAGTGAATAAACAGTATGTGCGGGTGGCAAGGGGGGACAAGATGGTAAGTCTGCCACCATCGTCCGGTTGCATAAATGCGACCATACACCGTAATGCTCCTAAGAATCATCCAACGATAAATGATCGTTACGTTCTCTAAAAGATACGACGATAGCCCTTCACACCACAATGACAACATTATCGGACGATATCGCATAAATCGACCCATTGTAGTCAAGACATTTGAGAACGGACAATAAATTATCGTCGATAACTGGACGATACTAAACGCATGCATAAATGAGACCTCTATTCACAGGTCATTCACCCCTACCACCAACTTCGCCTGATGCAACCCTTTTCTCACTTCAAAGCCTACACCGGTTCTCCTGCCTTCATTGTTTCCCATTCAAGGAAAAATGAAGCTATTTCTTACTTCCCTCATGGTACTCCTCGACTTGGTCTCGCTCAGACCCAGGAAATCCAATCTCTTTTCCTCCATTATGTCTACAATCTCCTCCACTCTTACAGTCAGTGTTCTAATGTTCAAAGTTCCTAATCGTAGCTTATGGTTGTCAAAACAACTCCAGTCCGACATTTTACTTTATTTTATCGAGCGCTTTGGTTTTTTTGGCCATCAGCTTACTAAGCCTGTCATGACCTACGTCTGAATAGCGGGGCTGGAATTTATAGGTCCTCATGTAAACCTTCTCTTGGTGGTAGCCTTCCCTAACTGACGATCATGATCACCAACCCTCTCACTCCCAGCCAACTGGCCAGACCCTGTTCCAAGCTTGTTGGTTTTGGCCCTGACCAATCTCCTGTCTCTCGTATGCATTTGACCTGGCTTTCGATGGGGCTCGACACACCCTCCACCAGGTTACTCGGCCCCCGGGGTACACCACTTGATCAGAATCAGGATTGAGTAGGAGAGGCTAAACGGAACCAATAGTATTAACATTGTCTAGAAACAAAATTAAATACAAAAACACACTTTTTTTTTATTGTGCCGTGCTTTCCGAAAAGAATCACAATAATTGTCTTGGGGGGGAGGAGGCTAAAATTTATAGGACGAATACTCTCGTTCGCGTGGGGGGAAATTGGGAAACTGTTTAGGATAAAATCCCTCTATAAACCCTACTGTAATTTACGTTCCGGTGTCCTCGTCACAGATAAACCAAACAGCTGAACTTGACGTTTAATCCAAGTGCCCACCTATTAAACTTGAATTAAAATATCACAAATTTCAATTTGTAGGAACTCGAAAAATGATAACAAAAATTGGTTAATTGATAACAGCAGCTTCGATAAAAAAAAATTCAGGCAAGTGATTAATATAAATATTCTCATTTCTTACCGACACCTCACCCGCGAGCTTCAGCCGATACTGCTTCTCCTGAGTCAACTCTTTCTCCACCTGCTCCTTATCCCTGATGACCTTTCTGACCTCTTCACTCTTGTCTTGCACCGCGCTCTTCAATTGTCTGATGGTCCCAGTCTGATCATCAATTATCTTGTCTTTGATCAGCAACTTGTCTTTCTCCGCTTCCAAGGTACGTCTGACCGACACCAAACAAGAATTACACTTATTTGGGGGCAGGGGTGCAACCAAGTGGGGGAGGGGGGAAGGGGAAGTTTACTAGGGAAATGCCCCTTCCCCCTAAGTTTATATGACCTGACGAACAGGGTAGGCCTACTAGCTTTGTATGAAATAAATAATTAAAATTTGGCTCTACTATACTAAATATCTTATTTAATATCTTATAACATTTAATGTTCATAAAATTGGTACATTTTGTTTGATAATATTATTTCTAGTGTATGCTTGTGTTCATTATAGTAGGCCTATGTATACGAGGGCGTAGAAAGCTAATTTTTCCTGGGGGTAGAGGGGGGTGCTAGATCATTTTACCATAAATTTAACCAATAAAAGTTATTATGCGTATGCGTATAGCCTGAACGGGTAGTAAGACACGGTGCTAATAATAATAATAATAATAATAATAATAATAATAATAATTTTATACGTATATATGTAACCCCACCCTCCCTAGCCCCCCACGTTCTACGCCCTTATATGTACAGTACTGTGTGTGTATATATATAGTATTTGGATACTCATAGCCCAAACTGCACATATAGCTTGTTTGAACCAAGAGTAATACAAAATCCCTATGCACTTACATCTGGAAACCTATGGTACTACCATTAAATTGTGTTCAAAGTTTCGGCGTAGCGCAGGGATAGCAAAGCTGTCAAGCATGTATGTACAACAAGTTGCATAGGAGTTAGGCGCACGGCACTGCACATGTAATAATGGCAAGCACTTTCTGTGATGTAGGACCTTTATTGATGACCCTCAGAACGTATTCACATCTATATATGGTCTGGTGTGTTGTTTACTATTCATTGTGGTGTGTTCTGCTGCTGTGTTCCAAGATGTAGAGGTGTGTAGTGCCACGTGCCAAACTCCTATGCAACCCGCTGTACAAGCATGATTGAACAGCTTTGCTATCCCGGCGCTGTACACCGAAACCTTGGACACAATTTAATGGTATTAGCATAGTCCGTTCAGGCTACACGCTTATGTACTAATTACGATACTCATTTTAGAGATTAGGAAGGTTATAGTTAGAGGAAGTGTACCCGCATTTGAGTGAAGAAAGTGGATAAACATATTGGAAAATAAAATCTCAGTAAACCCGACAAAGATTCAAACCTTGATCTCCCGCTCATCTGAGACTAACCTACTGTGAAAGTGGCGCATTAAACCACGTGGTCACCTAATCGGGTTTCTAACCATTGGAATTATACTTTATGTTATGTGGTTTTGTGGTTTTTTCTGTTAGGAATCTTGTGTTTGTGCTTTGGCATGAAAAGCCTCTTCAAATTACTTCTAGAGGCAACAAATGTTCAAACACGATCCCAGGGAGAGGGTAGAAGGATTGTGGTGCCTATGGTGGTTGATAACTGACCCCATCTCCCAGCTAGGGATGTGGTATCGAAAGAAAAATATCGATATTAGTAAAGTATCGATACTTTTTTCACATCGCTACTCACAGCTCACCCAAATGTTACGTCTCTGCCTAGAGGTGTATATCTGACACCTTAGCTCCGTCGGTAAGGTCGGTCTATCGAGTTAAAGGTCCGAAGATAGATTCTCAGCAAAGTTCATCATTTATGAAACTGAGGCTTTTTTTTAGCATCGCAGCTTACTACCCGTTCGGGTTATACGCTTATGTACTAATTACGTTGATGGTTTTAGGGATTAGGAAGGCTATAATTAGAGGAAGTGCACTCGCATTTGCGTGGAGGGAGAGTGGAAATCCAGTTTGGGAAAAATCTCAGTACACCCGATTGAGATTCGAACCTTGATCTCCCCGTCATCAGCAGTCTAGTCTACTGCAATGGTAAAGTGTTAGACCACGCGGCCACCGAAGCAGGCTGGGCGATTATTAATTAACAGCCGGGTCATTAGGGTGCTGTGTCTGTTCTAGAGTTGAGTTAGTATTTAAGTCGTGTACTGATATAAGTGAGTTTATATAGTATCCCACATCCAATAAACCAGGATACCAGCAACAAGATTTCACTCGAGCCAGAAAAATCACTACATCAATGTGTATATTAATTTTTTGTGATATATTTAGGTTTCAAAATTCAAATATGTTCTCAGGCACCCTTCAATTTTATTATAAAGACAATCTGTTTTCCCTAAATCAACTTGCAAAATAGTTTTTTTTTTTATGTTCAATTATTATTTTTAGAAGAAAATAAAGTTCTCGTTGTATTGAAAGTTATGGAATAAAATATTTTAAATCTCGTCCTAGGAGATTTTAAGGGCTACTTGAATTAACTAATAGAACTAGACCTTGAAGTTATACAATTAAATATCCCATGAAGCGCTACATGTTTCAGAAACATTATTCTAGATAGAAATTTTTTACAAAGCATAATTTCAACATACTTACAAGTTTAATCTTTAAAGACGTGGGGCTTGTAAATGCATGATACATCTAATCTAATCTAATATTTTAGTATGAAAATGTTTCGAACCTAATCTCAATTGTATAATAGAAATGATTTAAATCAAACTCGAAATAAATTTTGACTAAATTATATACATAAAAATCAAGTCCAAAAAATAATTAGGGCAGTAGAAAAACTGAGTCTAAGCTATTAATAGGTTAGTGATATCACGAATTTCATACATTTCTGGTCAAGTTAAATTTATGAGGGATCTAGAGGTTTTATATCCCCATGAACTCAAAAAAGTGGGTATAACAATTATTTCCGTCTCCATGCCTGTATGTCTGTCTGTGTGACTGTCTTCTACCCCTCTGTATGTCTGTCTGTTTTTGTCTGTCTGTTTGTCTCTCTTCTATACCCCTGTATGTCTGTCTCTTTGGTTGTCTTCTAGCCCTCTGTATGTCTGTCTCTGTGGCTGTCTTCTATCCCTCTGTATGTCTGTCTCTTTGGCTGTCTTCTATCCCTCTGTATGTCTGTCTCTTTGGCTGTCTTCTATCCCTCTGTATGTCTGTCTCTTTGGTTGTCTTCTATCCCTCTGTATGTCTGTCTCTTTGGTTGTCTTCTATCCCTCTGTATATTTGTCTTCTAGCCCTCTGTATGCCAGACTGTTTGTCTGTCTTCTATTTCTCTGTATGATTGTTTTCTATACTCCTGTATGTCTGTCTGTTTGTCTTCTATCTTTCTGTATGTATGTCTATTTGTCTATCTTCTATTTCTCTATATGTCTGTCTTTACCTGGGGCTGAGGCCGAAATGTTTTATAAATTTTGATCAAACTTGATATTTGGATGTTATATAATTATACCTCAAAGATAAATCATGATTTTGATTATAATTATAAAATTAAGGTTAGTTGATTCATGATTAATTTTTGAAAATTCGAAATCGATATATGAAAGAAGTATGTACGATTTTGTCGTACCATTTACTTTTAAAAGGAACACCATCGAACTTGAACAGCTTATAGTTAGAACAGTAGGCGATATTCACAACTAGAGCATATTTAGAAACATTAATTATCCATCACTGCACACTGCACAGTGCCGGTTCTTGACCTATGTGAACGATTTGTCCGCAGGTGGTCCTCAAGAAGCGGCCCAAAAAGCAAACGTCCCCATTTTTTTAAATCATTAAAATAAATATATATAAAATACAAGTATAAACAAATACTTTTTCAATAAAGTAAATCAAAATCTAATAACATAAAATAATAGATTGACGTTCTATTCTGCCGCTTCATTTTGTTATTAAAACCACAAAGCCATTCCTCCAGTATTGAGTCTGTTGTTCAATCCTTCTCATTGATATGCCACGTATTGGTGAGAAACATACTCAGGCTCTTATCAGTTTTTGGTGCCTTTCATATTACCAATTGCATCCCATGCTTCCTTCCATATTATCTATCTCTCTCTCTCACACACACACAAACACATACAAGTCACACCAGAATAAGCTTGTGGAGGTTTTCTCCAATAGTGAGGTGGTCCTGCTATTATTACCACGCCAGTACCTGTAGCTTCAGCGGAAATTAGCTTTCCCAAATTAAAGCTAATAAATACATAGTTAAGTTCTACTCTGACACAAGAAAGTTGACAGCACTCATCACTACTTCTAGTGAGACAAGTATACGTCATTGGCATAGTAGATGACTTCGCAGCAAGACACACAAGAAAGGTTATGTTATAAGAATTAAACTATATTTATATAAACTATATATTATATGCATCTTCTTTGAATAATTCATTTATTCCAACGCCAATACTTCACTAATATGTATTACATCTTTTTAAATAAATACCGTATCTCAAGAGTCAAGATTACATGTTCGGTCTATTTTGAAGAAAATATTTTTGTTTAATCTACATACATAAATATGCGTGTATGAGCTATATTACACGTAGCCTAGTTCGTGGAAAGATTAGCCAGTACTGTTGTACCGCTGCCCAGGGAATTCCCCAATGTACTAATCGTACATCCTTTCCGTGGAGGCTCTTTCCACGTTCCGATGAGATGAGGTGATGGTGATAGTGTTCATGAGGGTGTGGAAACACTTAAACCTGACCAGCCTAACTAACCAAACACTGGTGACTGTTGGGATAGTTCCCCTTTTGGGAAAGATACCCAGGGTATCAGCCGGGAATTGAACCCGGGACCCCAAGGTTCGTAGCCAGATGCACTATACCACGGGGCCATTTTTTTTTTGTGAGCTGATTCGTATTATCTAATTTGTGATGCGATCATACTGCTATGCTCTTGAACCATTTTCTCATGGGGTCAACATTCCACTATTTGCGGAGGACCCCAAATCGCTTTGTGCATAAAATATTATTAAATATTTATGAATTGTTCAAACATGAGAAAGTTACCTGCACTCCTGTACATCTCTTTCCAAGACAGCCTGTCTCTCCTCAAAGCTGCGCCGTTCCTTGCTCGCTTTCTCCTCAAATATTGAATCACTTTCCTGCTTCATAATCTGTAGTTCCTCCAAGCTCTTCTTTAGGACACTTGCTTGATCTTCAAGCTCCATGCACTTTCTCTGAAGGACCTCCACTTCTCTGTAACTCATCTCCATCTGCTCTTCCTTTAAGAGAGCATGTGTGAAGTTTAGAATAGTTTACGTACTCCATGTATTTATTGACAAGCATATTGTTTTAGTCAGGAACTGTTTTTTGCCTAAGATCATTAGGAAAGCTCAGAATTAAAAAAATGTAAATAAATTGTTAGTGAAATAATTTACTATCATTAGTAAAATACGAAATAAACCCTCAAAAAATATAAGACCCGATTCTATTTAAAACATATAAACTTACCTTACTGTTGATGGACTGACTCTGTGATTTCAAAACAATTTCTTGTTGCTTGTTGATTTCGGTCAACTCCACAATCCTGAACACAAACAATATGTATTTGTATCTTTTAAAATCAATCTACAAACACGATAGACTATTACCTTCCCAAACAATCGACTATTCCGATTGTGACAAAGAAAACGTCACCTTGCTTTGTGTTGTTTCACCATGTTTGTGAGATCTTGCACCAAGTTCCTAAGTTCTTCACGTTCTCTCTCTATTAGATCATCTTTATCTTTCATGGCTATTTTCATCTTGCGAAACTCCTTCTCTGCCTCCTCATATCTAATAGAAATAACAAACAAGTATTTGAGTATGCAAAAGTTTGTGTTCTCACTATAAACATTTCATACATAAAATAAATGGTATGGTGCCCCACACAGACTTACTCGCTTCTTTACCTATACAGATATTTACTTAAGACTCGTGAGATATAGGAAACAAAATAATATACATTGCTGCAGAAACATAATGTAAGGAATATCATATTCTAGAAAAGAGCATTATTGAAATGGTATATATAAATAAAAGAAGAACATTTCTCTTCACCAAAGAGCGTAACAATCAATTCTCCTTCATTGCAAAGACCTCCTTAATATATATTATATCCTATATTATTAGTTCAATGCTATACAACAATACAATTCAATAAAATTTAATTTTAAGTGTAAATTACACTTTTGTTAAATTATAATTCTCTTAAAATTTTCTGAATATTACATTGATTGTTATTTATAAGTAACTTTTGATTGTCAAACCTATCCATCACCTTAAGATTGTTCATAAAATCATAACTTTATATCATATTTTTTAAATGTTACTTATTATCTACTTTTTATCCACAATTTCAAATAAAACTTTATCATCATATTTTCTTTGTTGTTTTTCATGTATTGTAAACTTTAATATTCTTTATTTGATTCAATTATCATTAGTTATTTATTACTAATATCAATTTATCAACTCATTACTTGACTACTTCAAGTGGAGTTGTTTACACACAACATCGTTACTAATATTTTTAATATTAAAGTTTTCTTTCGTTAATTAATTAATCTTAAATTTCTCCTTACCAACAAAACCATGAATATTATTTAAAATATTAGATAGCGTTCCTTATAAGCTGACGTACAGCTGATAGTGTCATTTCCATTTGGTTTGTTTCTACCTTGAGCACCAGTAATTTTCTCGAAGTTTTCTTTTCATAAGCATAACCTGTTTAGCTTTAATTATCCTTTGGAACGAACATATATTTCAAAAATGCATGGTATTTATGCATTATTTGACTTACGCGGATTTTGAACATGCGTGAAAACCTTTGGAATGAAATGAATTAACCGTCTAGTTCGAGGACTTTCTGTACAGCCATTTTAATATAAACCCATTTATATCATAACACAGGGAAAATATCCAGTTCAATTTATGAGTTAACATCAATGTAGACTTAATAATTAATATGTTACTGTCCTTATTTGTTATACTTTCTATGTGGGTAGTCTATGTAGGCTATATGGTCAATTTTGTTCAACTTGGCGGTAAAATGTTGATTTATGTACTGGATAGATCAGTGTTGAACTTGTGCATTTTGGCCTTGCATTTGTCATCGTTAAGATATTAATACATTTTTAAAAGTGAATATATTTTATTTTTTTATTAGATGCTCAGTTCCGTTGTCTTGCCCAAATTGAGTCCTCCAGCATCTCCTATTAGATTAGAAGCTTCAATTTGTAGATGATAAAGGATCTCTTCCTTCCTGGCTTTAGTTCATCAATCAGCTGCATTAATCGTCTCCCTGGTATATTTCTCCCTTCCACTTTACTTTCTATGACAATAAGCCATTTATTATCATGTAACCCATCTAGTTGGCCTTTCTTCCCAGAATCATCTGAAGAACTGTTCTATTTTCATTGACTCGTCTTATAACGTCTTCATAATTTATCAGAACTGTCCACAGTGTCCTTTACATTTTCCCCCAGAACCACATCTAAAAGCTTTGCAAATATGTGAATTTTATTTTTTACTGGATTCCATAAATAATAACTAAAAACAGTACATCTATTTCATGAAATCTAAGTGAACGTATCTGTTTGGCAGTGGTCTATTTCTCGATGATAAGAGACTAGAGACATCTCGACTATACACGTTTTAACACCGATGTATTCGGTGTCTTGATCTACGCTTTATTACAAAGCTCAGGCAAACCACATATACAAAATATACTAAATTTATAATGTTTGTGGAATAGCTTTATTCATTGTAGTTATTCTTCATATACTTTATTTATTGAAACACACTTGCATAAATCAGTTTCTACGCCATTTTAATAATAATAAATTCTTTTCTCATAAGGATCCATTTCCACAAGCGTTTTTAGCAGCGCTGTTTGGCGATACATTGTTTTAAATGGTCGTGTTTTCACGGGCGTCTTTGGAAGATAGCTAAGTGTTGTTGCGCTCGGCTAGCCATTACAGGAGTATATATTATTATAAAATGTCAAGCCAACAATACTTTGAGAGTTTAGATTTGAGATGTTTATTGTTGAGATAGAGATGCTACTGGCTCTCTGGGATGCAAGATTACTATGTAATAACTTAAGGAAGTATTTTACTGACATGACAAAATACTTGCAAAATGTGATTTTATCTTTCTTTATTTAGTGAAAAGATTCTACTGACTTGAAAAAATACTCGGAAAATGCGTTTACGCCTTTCATTACTTATCTTTTTTTTTTTCATCACCGCATATTACCACCTGTAACTTTATATGCATATGATAATTACTCTAATGGGTTAGGGATGAGGAAGGAAACAATTTAGAGGTAATCTACCCGCATTTGCGTGGGAGTAGAGTTGAAAACCATTTAGGAAAATCCATCCTCAATGGGCCCGACCGGGATTTGAACCCCTATATCCCCATCATCAACAGACCTGTTTAACACGAGTGTGACGCCTTAGACAACTCGGCCACTTAAGTGGGTCTTATTTATTTAAATAATTCTACTGACGTGTGAAGATACTTTTAAAATGTGTTTCCCCCTTTCTTTACCTTTTTAAATAACGTATAGAACTGTCTTGTTTATAGTCTTGTTGAAAGCAGAGGCTGAACCTATTACCAATGATGATTTTAATAAACTATCTTATTTAATAAAAAAAATGCAAGTACTTCGTTCTTTAAGATCATTTTATTGTTGAAATCTTGGGGAAAAAACATGTATTAGTATTGGCAGCGTGTCAGCAGCAACGCTGCTACGGGCGTTAGCAGCGGCGCTGTTGTCACACTGCTAGATACGCTTGTGGAAATGGACCCTAAATCTCGAAAGATAATTAATTTAATAAAAGTAAAATTCTATCATTTTTAAAAATCGACCCTTTTAATTAATACCTAATATGAAAAAATTATCTTTGACTGAAATATCGCCTATTGAACTTACTTCTCATTATCTTCATCTTGAGCCTTCTTCAGTTTTCTCTCTAAGCTATGGCAGCGGCTTTCCATATCCTCGTACTGTTTTGTTTTCTTTTCCAGCTCATCTTGTAAAGACCTTTGTTCTGCCCGGAATCTAGCATCACTCTCAAGAATTGACAACGTTAATCTGCACAAAAGAGTATTATATTACAACTCAATGAACATTATCTGAGAGAAGTATGCTAGTATAACTGAAGACACAAGTTCCTGATGTCATGGCAACAAATATAGTCTACGAAAACCTGGAAATATATTTTAATAGATATTTTAATGTTATGAATACACAATTAATTGAGTTTGAGCTATTGAGTTTCAGTGAACGTGAGTGAATCCAACTTCTAACTATCTAATATTATGTAACCTCATTAGGAGATTGAATTTTAAGTAAATTCATCATTTGCATGGAAGGAGACAATGTAATTTCAATGTCGAAACCCCCTATTGCCATTGTGGGGCTGGTTTGAATTGAACACTGTCATCCTAAGCCAGACATTTTCAGATTATTTATATATTAGCAACCCTGATGATGAAAATTGTTTTAGTATTTTGTCTACGACAGTTAAACCAGTCTCTAAAAAAAACGTTGAGCTGTACTCGTCGCCTTTGACCACTCAGCCACGCGATATGTCTTGTTACCTTTTATCCATCTCATGAGTTATCTCCTCTTGTCTGTCTATCAGCCTCTTCTCTGCTTCAACCACCCTATCCTGCAGATATCTGACCTTTTCCTTCATTGTACCGTTGTCCTCGGACAGTTTCTGTATCTCCTCTGTCAACTGCTCTCTCTTCTTCTGATGTATCCTTTCCGTGTCCACGTGGCGGACTGTCATCTGATCCAACAGTTTGCTCCTCTCTTGCTTCTCTTGAGCCAGTTTAGCCAACAGGCATCCGTTTTCCTCCTACGGTTGGTTTAGAATATGACAGTTTATCCAACACGTGATAAAGAACGCACCAAAGTAATAATTGCAAAAAAAAAATGTAGGCGTTGAAATGATTTTAAAGGGCTACAGCCAAATTTTCGTAGGAAGAGATAGAAAAGCTACTATACAGTACCGTATCTACTTTTTACTTATTCATAGGCCAGTTTATGATATATCCAGCTGTCACTTTAAATATATATTAGGCCTAATATTAACAACATCTATAAAATAAATTTAATAAAATATTAAAATTCTATCATTGATGAGCGCAATCAAATATGTTTGTATTTTGTAAAAGGTTATAGCTATGCAAATTGGACTGAATACACATATAATATCTAAAAATAGTTTGTAGCACCTAATTTTAGTTATCTAAAATAAAAATTGTAAAGGGCAGAGAAATAAAATGATCCTGCAGTTAAAATTCAATGCATATAATAAAGTAATTAATTGTTTGAAATTCATATACTGTTAGTTACTATGTTTTAAACCGTGTAACATACTTAAAATTATATGTATATAAAAACAATATTTCCATCAATATTATAATATAGAAAGGTTTGTCACGTTGACAAACATTTTTATATAAATATGTCTAGTACAAAGAAATACAACTGTTTGTCTAGTATATTTACATCATATTATTAATAATAGCATTATTGTATGTGCTATTTACAGCTCTCACTTTGTAGCTTACTGTTAATGCATGGAATTCGGTTGTCACGGATCTGTAAGGCTTTACGAGTAGTGGGTGAGTAAATACCTACCCTGAGTTTATTGACAATGCATATAATTAATTTGACACGGTTCTGGGAAGTTTATTTAACAGTCTATGAGGAATTATCTACCTTGAGTTTACTGTTTATTCACAGAAATCCGCTGTCATAAATCCTAGAATATTATTGAATGTTTGGTGAGGAAATACATTAAGCTAGTTTTAATACATAGAAGTCAGTTGTAATACCTCTGGTAATGTTCTTGAATGGCTGGTAAGGTAATACCTGCCTTGAAATTACTGATTATGCATAGAGGCCAGTTGTAATACATCTGGTAATATTCTTGAATGGCTGGTAAGGAAATTCCTGCCTTGAGCTTACTCTTTATGCATAAAAAGCAGTTGTCAGGAATCTGGTAATGTTCTTGAATGGCTGGTAGGAAAATGCCTACCTTGAGATTACTGTACATGCACTGTGCACATAAGTCAGTTGTAGTTGACCTGGGAAGATCTGATGAGGAAATCCCTACCTTTAGCGCGTCTAACTGCGCAAGAGCTTGCGTCCTCGCCTCCCGGACGACAGTGTACTTTTCCCTGAGCTGTTTGGCCATCTCCAGGGCCAGCCTCTTGGATTGAATCATCTCCTGGATGGCTGCCTTGTTGTTCTCCATCATATCTCGCAACTGAGCCACCGACTGCTCTGCCTTCCATCTACCGCGACGCTCTTCTTGGATCTCTTTTTTCATCGCGTTAAACTTACTCTCCACAACGTCCTCCAGAGGTTTTGTAGGAATCAGCATATTGTGGTTCGGGAAGTTCCTTCCTGGTGCAGAAGTTTCAAACGCGTTATTCTTTGGCTTAGTTTCAGGAGCAAGGTTTCTTTTAAGTATAGATTCAATGCCCAGAAATATCTCAGGGTGTTCCACTCACTCTCGGCTCCTGCGTGCTCCTCACACACCAATTACGTCCATTAGCTTGAAAGTTATAAGGGAAATTCAGGAGCCAAGAGTGAGTGAAACATCCTGTACTGTTTGAAATTTGTCCTTACTTAAATGAATCAAATAACTGAAGCTATTATTTATGCATTTTAGTGAGGAATTCTCCATCTCCAGTGGCAGCACTAATCTAACTACAGATTCGAAGGTGGCCGCGTTATCTGATAGCTCGTGATCTTAATAAAATCACACATTTGTATCCGACGATTTCCGCAGCTCCATCATAGACTCTGCCTTAAATTATGAGTAAAAATGATCCTAGTAACGGAACGATTCCTGGATATCTCAGTGGTTAGAGCATAGGCGTACTAAGTTAAAGGCCCCGGTTTCGATTCCCGTGTCCAGGTGTAATTTTTCAATTTTCAGCTTACTTAAAAGGCTTGGATAAAAACAACAACAACAACAACCAGACCAGAAATAATTGATTTAACAATAAACTTAATTTCACAGTGCTAAATTCTAATATTATACCTAGTGGAAAATCGGTCCCATTCATTTTAACTCAGTAAGCAAACTTTTTACAAACTGAGCTTCATTTTTATAAACCAACTAAATTTAGTTTAATAATCTACGTAAATTAATTACAACTAGATTTTACTTAAATTAATTGTAGAAATATAAATGGTAAATTATGTTATAATATTCCTAAATTTAGTTCACTACTTTAAATCAGCTCAGTTTAGGCTTATAAAAAGGAAGCGATTTCTTTTGACAGTAGTTCCCAGATTTTATACAATCATTTTTCAAACTAAAGCTTACACACCAAGGATTTGCCCAGAAATTCTAGATTTAAAAGTTATTAAAAAGGGAAATTTAAATTTGTGATTAAAATTAGAATGTAAATATATATTACATAGAATTAAATTATGTATTTCCCAATTTACACCTATAAAATCTAGATGCTACGGTTGAGAAATATAATTGCAAAATTGGCGCATAATGTGTCAACGGGCCAGCTAGTATAATTTAATTAATGATGGTCTGGAATAGTTTTATTCGTAGAACTTTTAATTATTTTATTCATCGCGATTCTATATGTGTTTAGTTTGTTTTTTTAAACACACACTTCTGCGTGCCATCAATTCTATACCATATTTTTATATAAGTTTATATAATAATATGCAATCATTTGCCTGAGATACATCTATAAGTTTCCAAAACAGTCAACATTTTCAAAACTATTATTGCCAGTTTTTAACTTGGGTCTCATTACAAGGACGGTAAAAACTAAGAAATAAATACGCATTAAAATGGAGAAAGAATGAAAAAAAATATGGAAAAAATGGAAAAATCCTTCACCTGTGCACTCACATGAGCTTGGAGAGAGGATTGGGAGGTCAAAGGGGAAAATCACATTTGGAAAACCATCCATAGTGCACCTGGACGGAATTTGAGCCCCAAAATCTCCCTCAACGTGGACCAGGTACAATTGAAGTCTAACACCTTAGAGCACCGTTCTTGTTAATGATTATTTATCTGAGTGTTGTGAAATGCGTGGACGAAATATGGCTACATTTATATCGAAATAGATTTTCAAAATGAACTGAATTTGGAACCTAAATCACGAAACTACTTCGTAATATTATTTGAGTAGAGTAAATTATTGATTTAGAAAGTTAATCTGTATAAACTTTGTTCTTCCACTTTTTGCTCATATTTAAGTAACGAAGTTTTCACTTTCATTTCTGATCAAATAGGAATAAAACCATTGAGAAATCGTGAAGGTCTGCTAAGAATGTTAGTTTCTTGATATATTTACAAAACCATTTCAAAATTTCAAGAATTTGTACAAGTACAATAAAGGTACAACTTAGGAGCTGATTTTGAAAACATTCTGTCGCTATGACGTTGCGAAAGAAGTAACCTTGTTGGAATGTTCCATATGGCTTCACGTCACCCTACAAGAGGGACATTTTTCAATATTGAACAATCAAATTAATTGTTCCCAAGACAGCTGTATGTTCATCTGTGGTTAGAAGAAACAAATTTACTTCTTGGTTATTATATTTATTTACCATTCATTTTTACTAACACCAGTGCTCACGGGGTCTAAGGGGCTAGGTTCATTGAAATAACGGGTGTGTCGAGGCTTGGATCATGGACGTGCACTGAGGATGTATTTCAAAATGTGATATATAATGGTGGTTTAACCCCCCCCNATCTTAAATTTTCTGAAAAAGGATCGCCATTTTCTTTTAAAACAATACATTAGATATTAATATATCAATAAAATAAATATTAAGCTTACTCTTTATTAAAATAAATGTTAATAAATTAAACTCGAAAGTACTAACCAATCTACTTCATATTTTAAGATTCAAAATCATCTTGTAGGTATAATTAATTTAAGGTACTGAATTAAATCTAGGAGTATTATTTAATGTATTTACATTCAAGAATCTTTAAAATTAATTTGCAAGTATTTAATTAATTAAATTAGCTTACGTGCAAGTGTGATTATTTTAAATGTAGTGAATTAAATTTAGTACTACTATATAATACTGCTATATACTACATAATTGTGGTTTACTTCTATACATATTACTGTGGAAAGCTTTTCTCTAAGCTACTCTTGTTCAAAAAGTAACCATGGTTTTGAATCCATGTTGACATTGTGATAAGCCTCTGGAGAGGTATAGGGTGGTATGTTAGAATGAGTTCTATTGAGGGCAGATATAAGACGTGGTAGGAAAAATAACTAATGAAGACAGCCAATTAATATCTGAACTCTAGAATTATTGGAGCTGATAATGAGGTATATAGTAATCTACAATGCTCCATATTCACCTGGTGAGACGTTACCCCGACCGTTGTCTTTGTAGTTGCAGTATTTGCTGACCTTGAAGCCCCCGTCTGGTGGGCAGTGCTCCGTCAGTTCCTGGTCGGGTCGTTTAACCTTTGTGCACTTGGACCTTTTAATGGGAGACCGCGGCGTCGACGGAGGCGAGGAGGAGGGGCTACACAAGATGGCGTCGTGGCGCTCCTTCCCTTCCTTGTGTTTGGTGCATGATAGCGGGGAGGGATGCCTGGGAGAGTAGTCCTGGAGGATCACACATAGAGCTGAGGTGGGGATAGTAGTCCTGGAGGATCACACATAGAGCTGAGGTGGGGATAAGTAGTCCTGGAGGAACACACATAGAGCTGATGTGTAGAGAGTAGTTCTGGAGGATCACACATAGAGCTGAGGTGGAGATAGTAGTCCTGGAGGATCACACATAGAGCTGAGGTGGGGATAGTAGTCCTGGAGGATCACACATAAAGCTGAGGTGGGGATAGTAGTCCTGGAGGAACACACATAGAGCTGAGGTGGGGATAGTAGTCCTGGAGGAACACACATAGAGCTGAGGTGGGGATAGTAGTCCTGGAGGATACCTGGAGGATCACACATAGAGCTGAGGTGGGGATAGTAGTCCTGGAGGATCACACATAGAGCTGAGGTGGGGATAGTAGTTCTGGAGGATCACACATAGTTACATAAACCTACATTGTCTCTGCTTATGTTCAGAATACTAGACCAATCGAAGCTTCTGTCAAATAAATGGTAGGAATGGGTTGCGATGTCCGTGGATATTGATCCTTAGAAATTTTATTCGCTTTTACACCGTCCGCATCTTTAATCACGTGACCATGCCAACCAATAAGATGGTAAAAAATAAAGCAGTAAGTTTTTTTTAAGCACCGCGTCTTAATATCCGCTCGGGCTATACACTGGCAGTCAGTTTTTATATGATAAAACAACTTTTCACATATTAAGGTGCTGCCAAACATTGAACAAACACATGTTTAATGAGCAAACAAACATTTTTTGAAGAGTCGATCTCTAGGAAGAAAGAAGTATAAATTTGGTACACCAACCTCACTTTCTAGCTTTTACCAAATAATGATCACTTTCCAAACCACATAATCTCAAATGGTGTAATCCTACAACGTTTGTAAAAAAGAAGAATCGGCTCGCACTGTATGTTGGTTCATCATAGAAAGTTTGACATGCCTTCCCTAGACCATGCGATCACCGAAGCGGGCTTAACACAAATGATCATACTTACTTTATGATACTAAGAACTCGAAAGTTCATTGCCGCACTTACAAAATTATCCCACCTATCCCTATCTTGAGCTATTACTATCCAGTCCACCCCTTTAAGGTCCATTCTAATGTTATCCTACCATCTGCGTCTATATCTTCCCAATGGTTTCTTCCCATTGGGTTTGCCCATTAATACCCTAAACACGGTTTTAGATTCCCCCATTCACGCTGCATGTCCTGCCCACCGTAATCTACGAGACTTGATTATCCTAACAATGTCTTGTGATTAGTACAGGATATGTAGCTCATCAATATGCATCCCCCTCCACTAATCAGTAGCCTAATCCCTTTTTGGACCAAATAGCCTAAACACCTTGTTTTCGAAAACCCAAAGTTTTTTCCTCGTCATATAAAGTAAGAGACCACGTTTTTCACCCAAAACGAACCACTTATCTGTACATATTTGAAATCAATGATGTAGCCTAGTGTTTCCCAAACTATTTAGTACCGTGATCCAATTTTTAGAAGGACAAACTTCTGCGACCCACTTAGCATTAATGTACAGTAGGCCTACATGAGGAGGTCGGAGGTTATTTTTTTAATATAATTATTTTTTACTATGGTACTAGTTTAAAAAATTACTGAAAATAATTTTACAAAAAATTAATCTATTTTTCATAAAGATGTGTTTACGAATATTGCACTTATTTTTGTTGATGATGTCATTGATGTAGGGACGGATCCAGGAGTTGTTGTCGGGTGGGACGTACTGGTTTCAAACTCCTTTAAGTATATAAATATAATGTTTAATTACTAAGGATTTTAACCAATAATAAAAAAATATTAGAAAGGAGGTCTATAAAAATAATGTATATTAATTATAATAAACTAGATATTATAATAAAAACATATCTTTGATTAGTAAATGTGTAATTTTAATTTTAAAAAAACATAAAATAAAATGGCACTATCACAATCAAAATAAAAATATGAAACAGTACATAAGCATAAAAAAATTTACACTTATAAATAGAAATATTATATGTATTTTAATACAAATACTTGGTTATAATACTAAGCTTAGACTGGTAATCTATTAACTGCAAAATTTACTTCCAAGCCAAAAATATGAATCTGCGAATACCAATGTTTGCAAAACGCTTAACAACCATGTTCACTTCTACCAAAACATTATGATTGAGATTAAGTAATTCAGGACCTGAAAGCCGTTCTTCCATCATTGTCTTACGCAGAAAATAGGAGTCAACTCTTTACAACATTAAGACATATGTATCGATATACTCGATTATTTTGTAATCAAGTGGGTGAGAGTCTATATCTCCAATGGATACTCCATTGTATTGACGTCCACGCCGATTCAAGTCATTTTTAGGTCAAGGAGTTTAACTTAATGGAGTTTATTTCGAAGTTAGGTTTTGATCCCTACCATCGCCGAGAATACAAACAACTCCACAGATGTACGAGGATGTTAAAGTGAAAATATCAGATTTGTTATAGTTAATAAAATTACCTTCTTAGCTGATAAATCTTCACGATAAATATTAAAATTGTATTCTCATTTATTTAGGAACATATTTGAAGCTTGTTTTCATAAAAGAATATACTAGTACCAATATATCCCTCTAGGCTCTTATTATAGTCAAATTCTGGTAGGAAGGACCTTTTTTAAAACACAAACCTATTTTCATGTAGTCAAATGTGATGATATTTTACAATATCATTTGTGTTTTATAGGTCTGATAATATCTATCCAAGGTTACAGCTTCCGATCAAACGACTTGATGTATGACATACTAAAGAATATTTAGTAACTTTGGAGCTGTCGATATAGATCCCTTCTAACCAAAGTCCTATTTTACACCACTGGTTAAAATGATATATTCTACATTTCCTGTAAACGGTGGCGAGACGTGCTAGTATCCAGTGCTACGAACAGTAACATTTAAAAAAACAGTAAATAGGCCTATATATTTTTATATGTGAGGAAGTAAATTCATAAAATATTAATATATTATACTCTACTTATCAAGGCCGTAGCCAGCCAATAATTTCAGGGGGGGTTTGGTGGGCACATCCTCCAATTGCCGGAGGCTTAAAAAATTTCTAAATGATAAACAGTTCTAGAAGCTATCTGAAGTGTTTTTTTATGGCAACATAACCCACTACCTGCCGAATGCTAGAAAAAATTATAAATATTAAAAACCTCTAAAAGCTCTCTTAAGTGCGTTTTATGGTAACACAGCCCCCTAATTTGTACTTTTACCTTAATTTTGATATTGTTTGAACCATAAATANCCTAATTTGTACTTGTACCTTAATTTTGATATTGTTTGAACCATAAATAAAGCCATATATATTTTGTTCATAAAATTTCAAGGGGGGGGGTTGAAGCCCCAAAACCCCCCCTTGACTACGGCCTTGCTACTTATTACTGTCAATGTAAAATTGGAAAGCATGAGGTTCGTTTTCGCTAATAAGTATGGATACAAAAACCTGCTAAAATCGCTTGACCACGCTTGCGCGACCCAGAGGAATCTTCGCTGAGTCATGCGAGATAAAATTAGTAAGCCACCAACCAATTTTCCTGTTTTACTTTTCAGGTGTGTGACTAATTTATGACTGACTAATCTACCGAGCAAAATAAAACCCTCTCCGCCTATGTTGGACGTTTCATTGAGGTGTAATTTTTTTGTAACCCTTTCATAGAGTTCACACCTCGTCACTGGACAAGTATGTATTCATTTAATGTCAAATTTTACTTGCATGTTCAGGGAACAAATTCTCGATAACCCCGCAAAGGACTTGTAAAAGTTTCATATCACATTTTCAATAGATTTTGATTCATGCTCATTGTAAAAAAAAAATGCACTGTAAATAATAAGACGCGTGTAACTGTTACCATGATACAGTTTTATCGATTATTAACAAACTCTATTTTAAGCTATAGTTTAAAAATAAAAGGTTTTATACCTATAGAATTTATAGTATCCCCAAGATTAAGATATTGCAAGATATAAAAAAGTAAAACTAGGTATTCAGCACTTATAAAGCAAGTCATGATCTAAAGTTTCTTAGCATAGCAATCAAATAAAAAGTAAAAACACCATAGTTTAGCGAAAAAGAACTATCTCTAAACTTTATAGAGTTTGATTTATAGATTAATTTCAAATCCTTCATAATGTATATCAGAAATATATAAAAGCTATCAAGAATATGATGATAATATCAAAAAGTTCCATTCTCTGCCTCTTATTATCCCGCTAATTTAGCTGAATACTTCCACTATTGGTAGTTATATGATAAGGGAGAAATTTAGAGAAGGTTTATCCAAATTTTCGTAGAACCAGAGAAAAACTATAAAGAAATAATCACCAAGCTATACGTGCCCGGGATTCTAACGCTAACAGTTATGTCACTGATAAACCAAATAGGATGAGGCTGACACCTTTGTCCGCGCACTCTCCATTGCGGAAAAATATTAAATATAAGACTTAACAATTACTGAACCAAATAGGATATAACTATTTTAATAAAATTAGGCCTAATGAAGAGTCTCGTTCGACTGAGCTAGCCACATATTTTATAATAAAACAAG